>JAWWEO010020507.1:0-10087 GCA_035582975.1 Ormyrus labotus | reverse complement strand
GGAGGACCGTTCTCATAAGAGAACGTGTTAAGTACCTCAACTTTAAATGTTATTATTTTTAATTTTTACACGGTAACCTCACCTCAAATTTTATTCAATATATTCTGTAAGTTCTAATGAGTATTTTTAACTAATTTTTAATATGGTCTTGGATAAATCAAAAAACTATAGAGCTACCTTAAAAGATACACTGATATATAAAATTTCATTCATGATATATAATTGTGTCACTTGATAAATTTACAAGATGTCTTTTACTTGATGTCTTTTCTCTCGTTGAGTACAATATAAAGCATAAAATTTGTATGCTCGTTGATGCCATGTGCTATTATTAAAAGATACACTAATATATAAAAGTTCATTAATTATGTCACTTGATAAATGTTCAAGCGACTCACTGCATTCAATATTATTTTTAAGCAGGTTATTCCTTGCTGAATAATTAACTAACAAAATTTAATGACTCTTCTTAGTCAAATCAACAGGTTATTCTGGATTACTCAAAACAGTTTTAAGATTTTCTTCTTTAGAGCATAACTTTTAGTTAAGCAAGTTCCTGTAGATTATTCTATTTTGTTGAATGATAGTTTCTATTTATTGATTTCGTTTTAATAAATAAATACAGTGTTACATTACAGTACATGTGCCATAACATTAGGGTGCATTCTCATTGTCGAATCCTTACTGTCCTGACGCGTCATAGACGTTATATACTATGTATTTCGTAGTACATTTCGTATTATTAATTAAAAAATTAAAAAAATAAAAAGTTATTCATTTTTATGAAATTTCATTAAACAGTCGTTTTTTTTTGTTTTATTATTTAAAAATTGAGCGTTAAAATTTCGCTTTCTCATAGAGAAAGCTTTGGATCGGTGAAATTTTTCGAGTTTCATATTTTGACGTAGAAGCACATTTTTAGGTCCAGAGAGTCCAAAAAAGTAGTTTTTAAAAAATGTCCGGATGTACGTACGTAGGTACATACGTATGTATGTATGTAGCTCCCCCTTAACTACTTTTAAACGACGCCATGGATTCACTTTAAATTTCGCGCACAAGTTTCATTTCATTTGTATGAGGGGGCTTGAAAATTTCAAGCACTTCTATAGATTAGTTTTCGTTTTATCGTCAATTTTCGATTTTTGAAAAATTTAATTTTTGAAAATTTTAATGATACCTATGGTTTCAGAGAAAAAAATTAATTTAGTTCTTATGGTTCTTTTGTTTTTAACAAAAATTTGTTTTTTTATAAGATTATAACTCTTAAATTAAATTATCAATTGCAAAAACTGAAAAAAAATGATATTTCTATATCCAATGATTACGGAAGTAAAAAGGCTTCAATTGACTTGAAATTTTGAGAAAAGGTAGATCTTTTGTACATTTAGAGCTGTATAGCTTTTCTGTTTATGAAACTTATTAGTTCAAAAGATATTATAAACTGGTGCACATGTTTCCTCTTATCTTAGCGATGAACTTTATGGAGTTCTAGCCTAACGCTGCCCTAGACTTCAGAATAGGTGTGATCGGCTCTTTATCCTCTGGACTCGACTATCACTGCTATTTCTTCTTATAAACCTTAAAAACCTTCATTATCCGCTTCCTAAAATCAAAGTATATATGTTTTACATAAATCATGCCAAATTCAAGCCTAAATAGCTTGATTTAAAAATGTAATGTATCAGAAATATGCTAAAAAGTCACATTTTCATCATTATCCTGATTTAAAAAAATATTTATTATAAATTATTCAATAAATGCGTACGTATACGTTACTTGACTGTTTTCCTTTTGGTAATTGTCATCTAGTTCTACTTATCTTTTAGAATTAATAATAGGAATGCCTGAAAAAAATAAATTACTATAAAGAATCAATTCTTTCTATTTTAATTTTAATTTTTTATTAAATAATAATTATACTTATCTGATTGCGGTTCTTCCATCACAGCATACAATACTATTCATGTACCAGCCTTAATATATATATGTATATAATTATTTATGAATCGTATAAAAAAATGTTACATTTTTTTAAAATCAGATGATTGCATGCATTTATTGAAGTGCTGAAAACACAGCTTAGCAGCCTTTAAGCAACTAGTTATGAAACTGTGTTCCAATGGCTTGAAAAATTGCCATTATAACTATACTTTTTAGACACTTTTTGAACACTGCCCCTTAATCACAGTAAAGCCGTATAGAAATATTATTAATTTGAGGCACACAAATTATATTAATAGATTTTGCACTTCACTTGTAACTCCAGAGTCCAGCTGCCTTGTCCAGCTGTCCAGTGACCCCCAAAAATCACATGTATCGATTTAAAGAAAAAATCAAACAGTCTCGTCAAAAATGTAAAAACATAAGCCACTAAATTTTACAAATATAATTTAGAATACTAAACTTTTTTTAGCAAGAAGTAGTTAAAGAAGCTGCAATAATTTGCATTACACGCTTGATGCGCAGAAAATTAAAAGTTATTCCTATAGACGATGTCTAGGTGTCTAGGAGCACCTTTAGGACGACGAGACATCGTCTACAAAGCGACCCATCTGGGGCACCGTCGATTCGTCGAAAACCCGAAGGTGTTCCTGTAGGCGATGTCAAGGTGTCCAGGAGCACCTTCAAGACGACGAGACATCGTTTACGAGGTGATCCAGTAAAATTTTCTTGTACAAAAAAAGAAAGAATTTTTTGATGCCCTTTAAGAGATAAAATACATTTTAGAATGCTGCAATGTTGAACTAAATTATTATTTTAAACAAAGTGATTATTGCTATTTCCTTACATAACCTCATAAATCATTTTATTTATTTAATCTGGATTTAAAAAACCATCACGTCACTTCACATCAATTTATCCTTGTGTGGTCGTTTTCTTCCGAGCAAAAAAAAAATTTTTTGGTGTGAGGTATACAAGACTTGATTGAGCGCGTGCGTTTTTATTCAAGCGTGTGCGAAATCAAGTTTTGCGCATGAAGTGTCAAGAAAATATATAAAAGTATACAAATTATTTAAAAAACTATTTATTTAATCATAAAATAAACAAATATTTATATTAATATATAGAATTGCATAAAAAAGTTTATAAAAATTAATAATAGTACTTTTCGATACAAGGAAGAAAAATTTGATTCTCGGAAGAGGGTGAGTTTAGTGTCCGAGCAAAGCGAGGGTGATAATCACCCTCTTCAAAAAATGTTTTTTTAAAATGATGCTTCTCGAAAATCTTACATGCGGTTAGTTCATAAAAACTAAAAAAAATTTCTAACTACGAAGAACTAAGATTGAAAAATTTGCTTCAGTTAGAATACCCAAATACAACGTACATAGGTACACTTCGTGTCCCTCGCATGGTTCATGTGTTATACACACATGTATTCATGCTTGCTCGGGACGCTACCATGTCTCTTGATGACATAATTTTATATATTTTTATATACTTGTAGGATAATGCATAACGTCTAGACGATATATTCAGCTTAAAGTTTGAGATATATTTTTAGATATGAAAATATAAACCTAACCTCGGTAGCATGGCATTCCGCTTTTAAAAATTGTTACTATTATCTTTATATATTTTTTAAAAAAGAGGCCTATTTAAAAACATTTTTTTTTGTTATAAAAAATGACAATATTTCAGTTGTATCATAGTATTAGGCAGTAATAGTGCGACTTTGCTTATGTTGCGATACCTGAAGATATATCATAAAGTTTGCATCGATTCTGTGACTTGCAGGTCTCCTAGTTAGTATTAGTGTCTTCACAATTAAGACATTATAACTATGTTATAAGAGCGGTATTTGGCTCAGGCGGTAAGACTCTTGCCTCCCAAGACAAACATCGCTTCGTGCGCTGGTTCGAATCCCGGTCAGCTCGAATTTTGCGGAGGCTCTTTTCCAAAATAGAATCCGGATTTTTCGATCGCCAAGATGGAATCAAGTGCCCGGGACTGTGCTTGAAGCTATCGATGCGCCTATTCTACGTCTGGCTGTGAGTTATAATGACGGCTCTCAGCTCAGGAGGAATTCACAGTCGGCAGTTACGGGCCTGCACGAGATCTTCCGTGCGAGCCCTCCTGCATCGATACAAGAGAAAGTCCCACTGGGCATACAAAGAACAAAAAATAATCCTTACACAGACAATTATAATACAATTACTTGGTCATGGCTTAAGTCATTGAACAAAAAGCCAAAAACAAATTAATAAAAAAAACAAAAAAATGTTATAAATGTATTCGAGGCATTGGCTCAGAACATATGCCTTTAATTTTAAAACACAAATTTATATCGCATAATATGAAAACATTTGAAGCGAAATGCAAAAATCCAATTTTACTTATTTTTTTACGTACTCTATAGAAGAAATAAAAATATAACAAAAGAGGGAAATATTAAATTTTTTCTGAGTATGTGCTTGTGTGTGAGCGCTGGTTTGCCTGTGTGCGTGTGTATATGTGAGGATGAGAGAGAGACAAATATAAATGCAGATTGTTGTTCTTTTTTAATTAAATATGTTTATAATTTTTTAGCACCTGCGTAAGTAGATGTCCGCCTCGAAGCTTTCCGAATCAAGGTGCTGTTTGTTGGCCGTGCCATGAATCTTGTGAAACTTGTGCCGGCGCTGGTCAAGATTCTTGTCTATCATGTGCTCCTGCTCATTTACGAGTTACAGACCTTGCAGTTTGTCTTCAACAGTGTCCCGAAGGATACTATGAAAGTAAGTGATATTTAATTCATTTACTGATTTTGAGAAGAAGGATAAAGGTTGGTGTCCCTCTACAATTTAATAAAAATTTGCTGTTATACATATAGAGTATCAAAATTATTCTCCTGTTCTTTTTATTTTTCTCAACTAAGAAACTTATTTAGTTAAAACCACCCCCGAATAAATAAAAGTTTGTATCATTGACATTGAAAATGTGTTACTTTCAGATAAAAGAGAATAATAAATAATTTTTATAATTACCAGGTCTAGAAGTATGAAACCGGAATTTTTTTGCAAAAATTACACGTCTGTTGCATGAAAATGGTAAAAAATATTTTATTCAAAGTAATCTCCATTGCTATTTACACATTTTTCCCACCTCTCCGGAAGGTGATGAATGCCACGCCAATAAAACTGTTCGTCTTTTGAAGCAAACCAGTTATCCAGCCATTCTCGTACATTTTCGTACGAAGTGAAGCGTTGTTCAGCGAGCGCGTGGCCCAGTGATGCGAAAAGATGGTAATCCGACGGAGCCAAGTCTGGAGAATAAGCCGCATGCGCCAGTATTTTCCAACTGAATGCCTCGATCGTTTCCCTGACCCGTTTCGCTGTGTGTGATGGGGCATTATCGTGAAGAAAAATGACTTTGTATTGCCTTTTTCGATAATCTGGTCGTTTTTCTTGTAATGCTCGATTTAAGTCGATCATTTGCTTCATGGTAGCGATTCGTGTTGACAGTTTCACCAGGTTTTAGCAGCTCATGATAGATAACACCCTTCTGATCCCACCAAACGCCCAGCATTGTCTTCTTTCCAAATCGATTGGGTCTTGCACTGGATGTCGGTGGTTCGCCTGGATTCACCCATGATTTACGACGCTTAGGATTCTCAAAATAGATCCATTTTTCATTACCTGTCACGATTCGATGGAGAAATGACTTTTGTTTGAATCTGTCGAGCAGAATTTTGCAGGTGATTTTCCGATTTTCTTGCTGCTTTTCATTCAGTTCATGTGGAACCCATTTTCCGACTTTCTGAATCTTTCCCATTGCTTTCAAACGAATGGAGATGGCTTTCTGCGACACATTCAGTTGATCCGCGAGTTCTTGTTGAGTTTGAGTATCGTCTTCATCCAGTAAGGCTTGTAATTCGTTGTCTTCGAACTTTTTCGGTGGTTTTCCACGATCTTCGTTTCTCACATCAAAATTACCACTTTTGAATTTTTTAAACCACTAGGAACACTGTGTTTTGCCAAGAGCATGTTCACCGTAAGCTTCGACAAGCATTCGATGCGATTCTGCAGCAGTTTTCTTCAAGTGGTAACAAAAAACCAGTGCTGTCCGCAAATCGTAGTTCGTAGGCACAAAACTCGACATGTTAATGCTTGTAGTAAATACACTGGTATATCGAACTTGGGTTGTTGTCTACTCACAATCTTTCTCAGCTGCTAGAGGGAGAAGATGGCGCTGCAGAAGCGGTCATAGGGTCCCTAAACTGATGGCAAGCACCATCTATAGGGAAATTCCGGTTTCATACTTCTAGACCTGGTATACTCGAAAAACGTTGCTAACTTCTATCCTTTATATAAAAAGAAAAACCATCCTTACAATTTTTATATGAATGGATATCCCATTTTAAGCTATTCGCGACATTCCCTCGTTATGATCACATGAGAAAACTGTTTTCAATAAAAGGTTTTTCCTTTAATGGGGATAATGGGGGAGTATTCTTCACTTAATCTTGAAAATAAAAATACAATTTGATGATCATCGCTACATCGACTTCGATTTTTGACATATCAACTTTTCTTTTTACTTTGTTTACTGAAATAAGAGATTCGAATATTTTACATTCAAATATATATTCCACTTATTTATATTTACACATAAACCATAAATATAAAAAAACCATTAAAAACTATAAGAAATGAAAATTTATATAGGGGATAAGAAAACAAAATTAATTTCGACTCACCTTCCGGTTCGATACACTTTCGAAACACTTCCAATACAGTTCCGGTCAAGTTACGATCTACATTCTGATAAATTAACGAAGAAAGTTAAAAGTTTAAAACAAAAGAGGAGCAAGACAAAAAATTTAATTTCGACTTAACTTTCGGTTCACTTCCGATACAGTTTAAAATCACTTCCGGTAAGCTTTTGAAACACTTTCGGTCCAGTTCCGGTCCATCATTCCGGTTTAAATTCCGCGAATAACCATTATTACAGAAAGTCTTAACCAAATTAGTGGAAAAAAATCGACTCTCCTTAATATAATAAACGATTATTTCTGTATTATTATTGCTTCCTAGAGGAAGCTTTGTGATAGCAATTTTTAGAGTTGCTGTAAAAATATGTTATGTCAGAAATAAGAATAAATAATTTGTAAAACATGTCTGTATGAATGTATGTTTATGTGTTTGTATGGTTGTATGCGTGTAGGTGCGTTCTTTTTTTATCGGAGGAGTTGAGGAATGCATTTATGCACGATAGAGGTGGCTCACCTCCCCGTGTGGTACTTACCTGATTAGCCTCCCTTGCGTCCTCTGTAGATCCTAGGGTCACTAGTCAAACTTACTCACTAAACCTCCACCTCCGGCACTACTCAGGAGTGGCGCCGTTGTCCTATTTGATCCAGAAATATAGCTATCTCAAATTTTTTGCTTTGCCGTAAGCCCCAGACTGAACCGATAGATGGATTTTCATCAAACAGGGCTTAAAATCTTTGTTTTTTATATCATTCCAGACTGAAGCTGTTTTTAATTTGAAATATTTTGGCTTACTATTTTTCAATTAAGAAAAATTGAAAAAATGTATTAATTTTAACAAATTTCATGAATTTTCACAATTTTTCTTATGGAGGTATGATACCGAAAAAATTTAAAAAAATGGAGATTTTTTTTATTACATATTTTGATTGTATATGTTATAATCTATATAAAAATAAATTTTTATGTAAAAATTTTAAAAATTAAAGAAGTAATAGCACATAACACGAAAATTTTTAATTTTAGATTTTTTAAAATAATTTCTAAAAACCTTACAATTTATTAATAAATGTTATCAGAACAATATATAAATGTATAAAGATTTTTAAAAATGGCTTTTATTAGTATAAAATAAATTTTAATACAAAAATTTCAAATGCAAAGTTTTAAATATAGCGCGCGGATCGCGCTTCAGTCATGTCGCCACGGTTGCCGCAGCTACTTTTTGACAACCGACTGCTTTTAGTAAGTGCTACATGTGCGTTGAGGTTAACGTGTTTGTTTATCCTGCAATACAGAAGGTGTCGAATCTTCAAGGATTATCAAGGAAAAGATCCCTAAACACAATAGTACTATTTCAAATCAGGTAAATTTGAAAGTTCCATTATCACTTGAAGCTGTGAAGCTAAAAAAAGAACTTTGTGACAGTACAGTTGGGCCGGGCCAAACTGCCTGTCACTAAGGCTCGTTAGAGTAAATACTGGATCCTGGAGAGTCCCATCCAGGACCCAGACCTTGCCCACCCTGAGCACACCCCAACCCGAGTCGAAAAGATTAGCATTAAAAAGGGGGGAATTTAGCTGTACTATCCGGTGGGGAGTTACCTGCAAAAAGAACCAGCACTTTCGGAAGAAACGCAGGCAACATTGGCAGCGCTGGATGCCATGAGAAAAGCACACGATCATGAAGTTCAGAAAGAAATTGCCAAATTCAAACAGAAATTTATTAAGCAAATACCAGCGCGCGAGGATATCGGAGTGCTTCACCAAAAACACGAACAAGAAATGGAAGAAAGCAAGCAAGAAATCCTCTCGGTGTCTGCTAAATATTCTTCTAAGTGCGTAGAATCTGCAGCTTTAGAAGGAAAAGTCGGAACTTTAACGAAACAAGTGGCTTAGGCTCAGCAGCACATTACACAACTGGATGCTAGAAATCAGTAATTACGTGCATATTTGGCAATTTGAATACCGCGCGCAGCGAAGGCTACTAGCCTCAGCTCGACTCGCTGTACTACGCGGCGAGGCAAGCTGCGCCGGCGCGAACGTAAACAAAGGCGGATGCGATCGCAAGCTCGCGCTCGCATCGCCACTCTCCAGAGACCAGTCTTAGTGCGCGGTCGCAATATTAGACTCTCCAGGGACCAGTCTTAGTGCGCGGACGCACAATTAGACTCGTCCAGGATCCATGTTAGTGTGCGGACGCAAATATTAAGTTTTTCATCGATCCGGATTTACAGCCACGTGGCTGAGATTTAATAGTTTCTTGGGGAAATACAATCAATTGTGTAAGTGGTATTGCGAGGACGCAATCACTTGGATCTTATTTAAAAGTTCGTTGAGCCAACGTAGTGGCTATTTTTTGTGTTACTCGTGCGCGCGGCCGTTGGTGTGCTCGCACGGCGTGAGGTTTGGGTTCGTGTTTGGTGTCGCGAAATAATCGCGGCTGGCGCCCATCTTACAGTGTTTTGTTAGTTCTATTTTTGTGTGTTTAATAAAGTTAAGAATCAAAGCATTAATCGATTTCAAAATCAGTTTATTACGGCAAGTCACTCGCGCAGCGGTCGCCTGCCGTACCCCGCGCTCTCCCAGCTACCCGGCAAATCCCTTTTCCTTACAGCCCATCCTAAACCTCCCCTTGTACAATCTGACAGATCCCGTGAGATTGTTACAGTATATAGCTAAAACTGGTTATCATCATCACATAAATATTTATATATTTAATTAATATATGAAAAATAGTTTTATAATATATACTAATTTAATAATATAAAAAAATAAAATGCAAAAACTATTTTTAAAATTATTAGATCATCACTTAATACCAAAAATATTATTTAATATTAAATTTTTAAAGGAATCAACATATTATTTAAAAATGGCTAAAAATGGCTGAGTTATCGCCACACGGAATCAATATCATTTTTCTAATATTAAAAGTAGCTAAAAATGATTTAGTTATCGCCACGCGAAATCAGTATTATTTAATATACTAAAAATAGCTAAAAATGGTTGAGTTGTCGCCACACAGAATCAGTATTATTTTCAGTATTATTTAATATTAAAAGTATTTGAAAATTTCAAAATGATTAAATTAAAATATGAAAAATAGTTTTATAATAATTTAATAATATATTTAATATTTTCTTAATATAAAACGTAATATATAAAACGTAAAAACTATTCTTAAAATAATTAGATCGTCACTAAATGCTATATATATATATATATATACAACGCTGCGGCTCTCTTCACACCTGTAGCCGCAGCTTTTAACCCCGTTCGCTGCTTCCTCGTCCCGCCGGCTAGCTGAAACTACGAAAGATCGTACGTCGGTAGCGGGAGGATTCGGGGTTAGGAACTCGCTCAATAAACTAACAACTGATATAAAATGAAATA
>JAWWEO010020506.1:0-10089 GCA_035582975.1 Ormyrus labotus | reverse complement strand
CAGCGACCTCAAAAACATAAGGTATATATGGTCTGGTCCGTGGGTTTTGACATTTTTTTTTTTTTGTGTGGCTGTGTGATGGTCCGAATGACTATAGAGTCACTGGTGGTGTTGCTCAGAGTTGAATACTAGGTCCTCTTCTGTGGAATGTCATGTACTACGGACTACTGAAGTTGGATTACGGGTAAAAGAAAATTGGAAACTATCACGCTGCGAGTCGGCAACTATGAGTTCACGTCTCAATCATCTTTCCGGTACTTGGGAGTGATAATAGACGCCAGGCTCAGCTTCAAGCGCTGCACAGTGGGTGAAAATGCCGATATAGGTGGACATTAAGCGAGTTTTAATGCATTTCTTTAAGCTTGGCTGTAGTTATATTTATAATTTTTACTTTTCTGAAACCGAAAAATTTGAAAAAGAGAGCATACAGTTTATAATAATCCATAAACAGAATGTCGAACTAATGAAAATTTTTGTTTTTGTGATTTTTCTACTTTTTAATAATTTTTCATACATCAAATATTTTTTTTCGATATCTATAATAAATTTACACTATTTAAGCTATTTTTTTCCATAACTATACATCAAATATTTATGTTATATAAATTTAATTAAGATTATTTCATAGAATTAATACACTGAGAAAAAAATTTAGTTGATTAACTGATATTCTAATACTTTAATGATGCTGTCATTGATTTAATAGAATCTGTACTGTTAAATACGCACAACTGAATATAATATCAATTTAACAGTACGCAGATTGAAATAAAAGTAATACCATTGAAATAAGCGGATCTTACTTTGGATCAATAATTAGTAGAATTTTAAAATAAAAGAACTTGTTTTATCAAATTAAACAGAACATTCAAATAATTAAAACCGTAAACTATTCATTCAAAGAAATATTTATTAAAATAATAGTAAAAGAATTAAGTCGATAAAAAAGTTGTTTGACTTAAGCAGAACATCTTTAAGATCATAATTTTTTGTTTCGAATATATTATGATGCATGAAAAAGACTATGAGGGTTAGTGAAAACGTCAACATTATTTCTCTCGCATTATCTCGCACACGTGACTAAACAAGAGAGCGTTCAAAATTACAGGCTTTTACACGACTGTTGCGACAACCGATAGGTAGCTGAAGGATTTTAGACAGGAATTTACCTGCAAGTGGCCAAGTTTGAGTTGATTAGTATATAAGACTGCATCGGTAGCCTACTTCATATATCGTAATAGCGTTTGAATAAAGTGTACTGTGAAAACAAATGTAAAGCGAGCGTTACTCAATTCCGTCTATCCGATAGTGTCTGAAAGCGTTTTAAAAACGTATAAAAAATAGTTGCGAATTTAGAATATAATTAAGGTTCAATGTAAAAATCAAGCTGTAAGCATAGGCAGTTACTGAGAGATATAATACAGAAATTCGAAGCAATTTATTTTTATTGGATATTCTTTGATAAGTTTGAATTAATATAAATTTAAATTCAATCAATAAGCTTAGCCTGTTAAAACAACAGACCTGTACTGTAGAATCAATTATGTTCATCCTACCAATTTAAGTGACGTTTTAGTTGTGAATATTTAATAGTAAAATTCCATTGATTCAATCAAATTTTTTTCTCAGTTCAATTTTAAAACAGTAAAGAATGCATTTTTAATGTATATTTTTGTGCAAATAGATAAATTTAATAGGTTTATTTACATTCATTAGCATTGGGAAAAATTTGAGCATATATTAAAAACTGTTTATAACTATACGTGGTGTGTCCGAAAAGTATCCAATCTACGTTCATATCTCCGCGTTGGTGCTATTCGTCGTCATCCGGGCCGTGACATCCTTCGAAGTAGTCCCCATTTGATTGAACCACACGCTCCCAGCGGTGCTTCACATCTTAAAGCAGTTCTCGAACGCAGATTTTGGAATGGCCTTCAACTCGCGCGTCGCAATACTCTGAATAGTCTTGATATCGTCGAACCGCTTTCCCTTGGACGCTATTTTCAATTTTGGAAACATCCAAAAGTCGCAGGGAGTTATGTCGGGACTGTACGGAGGCTGACGAAGCTGTATAATCTTGCGTTTCGCCAAAAATTGTTGCACAAGGTTCGATGAATGAGCTGGCGCGTTATCGTAGTGAAGAAGCCAGTTACCGCTTGACCAGAAACGCGGTCGTTTTCTTCTCACGGCATCACACAATCTTTTCAGAACTTCAACGTAATATTCTTTGTCGATCGTCTGACCTCTTGAAGCAAATTCGCAGTGCACAACACCCTCACAATCAAAAAAAATAATCAGCCTTAACTTGACATGACTCCGACTTTGACGCGCTTTTTTCAGCCATGGCTCGTCTGGGCGCTTCCATTGTGAAGATTGTTGTTGTTACAGGATCGTAACCATAAACCCATGATTCATCACCAGTAATAACTTTATTAAGGACATTTTCATCATCACTGACCATTTTCAAGTTATCCTGAGCGACTTCAGAGCGAAGGTCTTTCTGTTCAGTAGTGAGCAATTTCGGAATGAATTTCGCTCACATGCGATTCATTCCCAAAATCTTGTTCAAAATTTCCCAAACAGTAGTTTTCGGTATTCCGAGATCATTTCTAGTTTCGGAACAGTCAATCGATCATCACCTTCAATCGGAAGTCGCACACGCTCGATGTTTTCCAGTGTCGTTGTCAGCGAAGGTCAGCCAGAACGAGGGTCACTGTCAACAGATGTGCGACCATTTTTAAACCGCCTGTACCACTCCTTTATCTGTGTTATGCCCATACTTTCGTCCCCTAAGGCCTTCTGTATCATTTCAATCGTGTCCGTACAACTCTTGCCGAGATTGAAGTAAAACTTGATGCAGGTTCGTTGATCTGTTCTTTCTGTCATTTTCAGCAACAAACAAATACGACGAATGGAGAAAACACGTTGGACATAAACACACGCTGCGCGCAACCCAAGGCGTACGGCCGGTAAATACGGCATCTAGGGAGTTCGTGAGGGACTACTGCGCGCTCTGATGCGAAGATATGAACGGAGGTCGGATACTTTTCGGACACATCTCGTATTCATTTTCGAACTTGTCCACGTTTGTTCCCGTTATCAAAATATTCAGGAATTACGGTTTAAAAATATTTTGATTTAATGCTGAAACATTGGAGACCATGCACTCCTCACGCAATTTTGCACGATGTTGCTAATGCACCGACACTGTGTTATCTGGATTTTGATTTTCTTTTCACTGGAGTTATTTGGATAGTGTTTAATACTTTATCAAACTAACTCTTACGCGAAAAAAGCAATGTTTCAGCATTAAATCTAAATATTTTGAAACCGTAATTCATGAATATTTTGAGAACGGGGACAAACGGGGAAAAGTTTGAAAATGAATATGGTTCTAAACAGTTTTTAATATATGCTCAAATTTTGCCCAATGCTAATGAATGTAAAAAAAACCTATTAAATTTATCTATTTGCCCGATAATATACGTTAAAAATGCATTATTTACAGTTTTAAAATTGAACTATTAATTCTATGAAATAATCTTAATTAAATTTATATAACATAAATATTTGATGTTTAGTTATAGACAAAAATAGCTTAAATAGTATAAATTTATTATAGATATCGAAAAAAAAAATTTGATATATGAAAAATTATTAAAAAAATAGAAAAATCACAAAAACAAAAGTTTTCATAAATTCGACATTCTGTCTATGGATTATTATAAACTTTATGCTATCTTTTTCTAAATTTTCGGTTTCACAGAAACGTAAAAATTATAAATATTATTGCAGCTAAGCTTAAAAAAATGCTTTGATAATCGCTTAATGTCCAGCTAAATCGGCATTTTCATGCATTGTGCGTCGCTACTCGCCGTACTGTAACAATAGGAAACGATCTTATAATTACGGATCTTACATTAACTAAAATTACGGCTTAACTAACGTTTGCGACCGGATACAGTACGTCACGCTAACCGGGTCTTCCGCCGCTCGCGAGGGATGGAATTTAAGTTGCGACGGTTAGGGGGGCCTAAGCCGGCGATAGGTTAGCTTTGGTTTTGTGGCGCTTGAGATCGAATGTCCGGTTACGGAAGCCGGGGTTTCGTGGTACCCGGGGTACCCTGAAAGTCTGCCTTCGTGTGCGCTCGGTGCGCCGAGAATACACAATGGCGGCCCGGACTGGCGCAGCAGCTTTTCCTATTCACGGACGGACGAGTCGGGGATTTCCACCAATACAGGTGTACCTGCTATGGTTGGAGAACATCCTGCCGACGGGAGCGCGGGTTCGCTATAGATAATTCAAGTTCTCCGGGAGATAATTCGAGGAGCGCCTCGAACGAGTTCGATACAGGCAGTCGAGGAGCACCTCGACCGAGTTCGATTACAAATTGACGAGATGCACCTCGGACCGGGACGCCGAGGAGCGCCTCGGACAGGAGACAGCTCTACTCAGGAGAGAGGCTCGAGACAGAGTGATCGAGCGGGGCGCCGCGAACCAGGGTCGGGTGGTAGACGTTGCTAGGCTACGGCAGGCGGCGGAGTGAGGCGCGCTAGCCATGGAAGTGCTCGCAGCACTTACAGCTACTCGAGTGCGGTAAGGGAAAAATATTGCTCTCTTTCTCTCGCTCGCTCTTGCATCATAGGTACGGGCCGCGGCCCGTAATCGTCACAAATGTTATTTAAATCCATGAGTGGTTACAACCCAGTGTGTACTCAAAGGGTAAAACTTTTTTACTCAAAAGTTGATCATCTTTCTGGCTGCATATGCTTCCGAATAACATTACGAAAAATTCTGTATTTGCATAGTCATCGTCCCTGATAATTCAAATCAGCCTTGTCTTGAAATAAGCAAAACGACAGAGATAAGAATTTTTCTGCATGATCTTATTGTAACTTAACATTAAATCAACTTCTTTTTCTAAGATGCAAATATTTATAGAATTAAAAAAGTATGAGAGAACTTTTTTAGATAAATTTTGAAATTATTATATTATTCTTCTTAAAATCTTGATTAATCAGCATAGTATATTATTTTTTGTTGCAGATAAAAGAATTGAAAGCAATCGAGGCAGCATAATAACACCTAATATAGATAACCGCGAATTGATGATTAACTCTGATCCATTTTCAGAATTGGTAGTAGAGGAAATTGTAGCTCTTGGATTTCCTAGAAATCGAGTTATTTTTGAACTGCGTAAATTTAATGGAAATAAGGAGCAAGCGATCGCTGCATTATTCGCTGATTCTTTAAGATTTTGATATATGTTTCTTTTTTGACGAATAAAGATTATTGAGCTTTAAATTTGTATAATTTTATGAGTCCTGTAAAAAATGCGAATAAATTTAAATATTTTTTTCACAAAATTTTTTCAAACTTGTTTGTAAATATTTACTGTTATTACATACATGCCTGAAATTTTTAACATAAATAAATACATATTATTTATTGTACAAATTGTAACAGTTGTATTAACTTGTTAAATGGTTGCTCGGCTTACACGGTGAACTGTGTATGTGATCTGTGCATAAGTAACTGTGTATATATACAGGATGTCCCAAAAGTATGGACACACCTGAATATTTTGGAAAATAAGGGCACTAGAAAAAAACTTTAAATACAAAAGTTTTGGGAAATTAAACGGTGCATCTAACGTTGACCTTAAATTTGACCTTGACCTTGACCTTCAAAGTGATTTCAAAGTTAAAATAATTTTTTTAAATGGGAACCCCTATTTTTGACACCGGATTCTGAGAGAGCGGGAAATTTTACGTCCAAAATGATAGTTTTGAATTTGTTAGAATAACCTCCAGAAAGTGAAATAAAAGTGAAATGTTAAAAAAACCTCCAGAAAGTGTTTTCGATGAACTTTTGTGGGTTTATGGGCGAATGTTAGGGTAAGTTTGGGGGCCAACGACATTGAGCATCTTGACGTTTTTAATTTTCAAGGTCATTTGAAGGTCAGAGTTACTTTTTCCATGGAAACCCCTATTTCTGACACTGGTTTCAAAGAGAGCGGAGAACATAACGCCAGAAATGATAATTTAGAGTTTATGGTTATGACCTTAAAAAAGTCAATTAAAGGTGAAATATTTCACAAGCACTAAGAAGCTGTTGCTTTAGATGTGCCAACCTTACTTTTAGATCTACCCAGAAACAACGACGTGGACGTAGTAAGTTCTGTTTCCTTTGGGGTGCCTGATTAACGTGAGTCCCCTTGCCTCTCACGATTGGGGTGCTGTCCGGTCAGTTAAGACAAGACAGGCTGGTGACCGGCCAGTGAAGGCAAGACAGGCTGGTGGCCGGCCAGTGAAGGTAAGACAGGCTGGTGTATAGCCGGTTAAGGTAAGACAGGCTGGTGTCCAGCCGGTTGAGACAAAATGAAAAATCTTTCAGAAATCGTTAGTTACTATTTAAAGTTCTTGTTCGAAATGTTCTTCATTTTTTATTGTTCAATGCCCCATGCGATCATAAAATGCTGAAATTACCTTTTGAATCATATCATTTGGGATTGCCTGAATCTTGTCGATAATACGTTGCCGTAATTCCTCCAAATTCACAGGTTTTGTAGCATAAACTTTATTTTTGATGTAGCACCAGAAAAAATAATGTAGCGACGACATGTTAGCGGAACAAGGTGGCCATTCAATAGTTCCTCTGCGTCCAATCACTCGTCCTGGAAATGTTTCATCTAAATAATTGCGTACATCTCTTGCGTAATGAGGGGCTGCTCCATCTTGCTGGAAGTAAGTAATGTTAAAATTGTCACGGACAATCTCATTTATCACAGGTACGATTTGATTCCTCAACATGTTTTCATACTTATCTCCTGTCAAATTTCCTTCTATAAAAAATGGCCCTACTATTCTATCATTTATTATACCTGCCCAAACATTTAGTTTTTGTGGATGTTCTGTATGTGATTCCAAAAACTAATGTGGATTATCTGGTACCCAAAACCTACAATTGCAACGATTAACGTTGTCATCTAACTGAAAAGTACATTCATCCGAAAAAACTATTTCGTTTAAAAAATTTCGTCGCGCATCTATACGGTTCATCATTAATTCAGCAAACTTCAGTCTTCGATGGAAATCATCCTCATTCAATTCTTATACCAATTTGATTTTATATGGATGAAACTTCAGCAGTTTCAATATTCTGTGAACAGAAGTCCTACTAACATTACTTTCATGAGATACTTGCCTGATGGAGGTTTGAGGATTTTCGACGAAAGATAATGCCACATTCAAAGAGGTTTCTTCATCTGTCGCTGTCTTCGGTATTCCACTTTTGGGGCGATCTTTGACAAAACCAGTTGGCTCAAAACGAGAAACAGTTTTTCCTACTGTTTTTTGTGAAATTCCGGGTTGTAACGGTAAACGGTATTCTGCATTAAACAGAGCCGCTACTCGCCGATATGACCTGATCATATTACCCCATCCTCTCATCATGAGAATGGTTATTCGTTCACGTTCTGTAAGACGATTCATTTTGAAATGAAGAAAACTAAACTAAGAATAAGCTAAGAATCTCAGAATGAAACTAATAATAAAAAAAAGAATCAATATTTTGATAGACCAAATTCGGAAAAAAAATGGAAAACCTACAAAATCGAAAATTGTAAATCAGAAATATTCACGAAAGTTGATAACTCTTTTTTAAATGCAAACGAGTAAGAATTCACATTTAATTACAGATTACTTTGAGATAGAAAAAGAGAGGGTTTATGGGTGACGGAGTTTTTCTTTCTAAAACTCTGATTTTGGCTAAAAGTTAGTAATGTAGAGGTATCCGGGGTTTGCTGAAGGCGAATTCAGCGATCCACTAATTTACGGTATAACAAAGGTCCGCACTATTTTTTTAAACATCGATTCTCACACAATCGATTGCTCTTTTTCCAGGAATCGAAATATTCTCTCCCTCTCTCTCCCTCTCTCTTACAAAAGTGATGGATGAAATCTGTCTTCAAAATGAGAATATTTTGATTGTTTGTTTACTAATTCGATCGGTCTGCATAGAATAGGCGCCAAAGCTTGAATTTTTAGAATTAATTTTTTTACTTTGAGTATTTAAAATAGATTAATTAAATTAAATTAAAATAATATAAAAAAATGTAGGATGGTCTTCGTGGGTTTTTACAAATGAATAATTTCTTTTATTTGTTTTAATATTAAAATATAACTATTTATTATAAAGAAACGTAAAACGAGAGAGAGTATAATATTAATGTTAGCTCGATGAATGGCGCGGTGTTGTCGCTTGAGTGCTCCGGCAAAAATCTACCTAGCCGGGGTAGCGCTCTGCCTTATTATAGAAGTTCGGAGCGGCGGCGCTGCGAAAAGCAACCTGGTTTTCATTCTAAAACCATGGTTCTGCAGGCTAGCTTTATTACTCTAGACTAAACTTTATTTTTGAAAAGTTTACATTAAATTTAGTGAAACTTTACCTGAAGTTTACCCAAACTTTACTTTGGCATAACTTCACGCTAGCAGGATCATCGAGACTTTCCCAAACTTCGAATTTTAAGTTAAGTTTGTTGAAAGTTTAGAGAAACGTTGGCAAGAATCGTCGTAACTTCCGATAAAGTTTCGCTAAATTTAATGTAAACTTTTCTAAAATAAAGTTTAGACGATCCTTTCCAAGGATACTTTCAGCTATACTTTTTCCTACATTTGCAGCATCCTATATATACTATAATGGCAGCTATACTTTCAGCAATACTTTTACAAATTATTATTATTATATATATTTATAATAAATTATTATTATTACATAATATATTACAATTAATTAATTTAATACTTTAATTAATTTAATTAAATTAAAAATTAAATTAGAGTATTAAATTTTACTTTAATACTCGACTTTAAGAGGGATCGGAGGCGATGATACACTTGTTTTAGTGAAAGCGAAGGTTAATTTAAATATCAAATGTGATAAAATTTTTTTGCCGTCTCAAAAACTAAGCGCAGAATTAGTTGATTATTGCTTAAAGAAAATGGGAATTAAAGTAAATTCTTATAATGGAATACCCGACTTGCTTATCGGTCAAAAACACTGCGACTTAATTCTCACAAGAGATTATCGTTTTTTAAAGCAGAAAAATTTGGATGGACTCTATACGGTTCTTTTAATGAAGATTGCCTTGCTTATAGGGGCTATATACCGAAAATATGTCAAAAATCAATTTTTTATTTGATTTTTTGATTCTATACTTTATTCAAAACTTAGAAAAAAATTTTCAGGCACAAATTTAAAAAATTTTTAAATTTACGGCTTAAAATGTAATTTTCAAAAATATTAAAATTAAGATTTGCTAAAGAAATCACTGTAAAAAGGACCACGCACACAATACATGGGATTTCATACACCCGTCAAATTGGCTGAAAATTTAGTATGTTATTGTTCATGACTTTCTGACTAAAAATGCTTATGGTCAGAAAACCCAAAAAGTCGTATAATTCGAGATATTGAAGGTCAAAGGTCGTGTGAGTGGTCAGTTATTACAGTGACGGCGAATCAATTATTCATTAGGAAATGAATTTTTTTGAGAGTATCAGATAAAAAATCCTAGGTGTTTAGTCTAAGGCGCCTTAAATTGGCCTTTTTTATGATCCACGGGTTAAGGTCAACGGTCAGTTAAAGGTATTAGTCGTAGTCAAGGTGTCATTTTGAGCTACATCGAACCCGGCAATGTATTTTTGGAATAAAATCTAGATTCTTTAGTTTGTTATTGAGTTATTGGACGTTTTTATTTGAGTTATTTTATTTTTACCATGAATTGATCCTTGATCTTCACCCATGGACAATAGTTAACGTCACTTTGAGGTGTATGATTCCAATCTCAGCAATATATTCCTGACATAAAAAAAGATTTTTTAGTTATTTATTTTATTTTGACCATTAATTGCCCCTTCACCTTCATCCATGGGTCCTAGTCAATGTCATCTTCAGGTGCCTCGCTCCAAACCCAGCAATGTATTGCTGACGTAAAAATAGATTTTTTAGTTTATTTTATTTTAACCATTTTATTTTGATCTTAAGTTGGCCCTTGATTATGGCTTATGAGGTACGTAAAGATTACC
>JAWWEO010020505.1:0-10092 GCA_035582975.1 Ormyrus labotus | reverse complement strand
ATAGATATACTTTCTGTTTATCTACGCCCTGAAATTGGCTACTCGGTGTCATCGAGCATTTTGTCCAACAACCCTGCATGCTCTTAGTGAAGCCGAGCAAGCTTCTAAAATCTGCCACCTACGCAGGGCGCTACGATCGTCTCGTACAGCAGACTGTCCTCTGCTCGGCAATGATTTATTAATTTTTTATATTTGAATATGCTTCAACTGTGGTTACATATATTACAAATAGTGAAAATTCTAATCCAAGAATCTTTAAAAAAAAATCATAGGTGGTAGACGAAACTATTCATATTAAAAGAACAAAGATTAATTTATGGTGCATATTCAGTTGTATTCAACTACTTTCGTTTGAACGATTACGAAGATCCCTGTAAAAAATATGCAACTAAACAAATAGCTGTAAAATATAGCTAAAGAAATGCCTGTAAAAACAGCTGTATTCATCTGGATTCCAGCTATATTCGTATGGAAATTACAGTTATAAATCCACTAAAAGATCTACCTAATAATACATGGATTTTTAACTGTATTTTCCGATTCTGCATTTTGACGTTAAATAGAATTTTCAGCTTTTAGCTATTTTTACAGTCATTATTCCAACTGGTATTACAATTATTTTTACAGCTGTTTATTTAAATGGATTTTTAACTGTATTTCAGTGTCTTTTTCAGCTTTAAATAATGGATTTTAAATTGTACCCTTTTTCATGCAAATTTATTTTTAGGTGTGCTTTAAATAAATGGCTTAAGCTTTATTTTTATTTGTACTCATAGTTTAATTTTATGTTACAATCTGAGAACGTAAGGCCCGTTTATTTAATTTATTATTACAATTTCTTGTAATAATTGTCTGTTCGCGCCGAGAGGTTTGCGCTTACAGACGGAAAAGCGTGGCTTGGAGGAGGCGGGAAAGGAGTTCGAGAATTCGGCCAGGCTCGAAAACCTTTGCCGGGAAAAAGTTTATTTCTCTAGTAATAAAAAAAAACTTACTTTGATGAATAACTGTCGCGACGTAGGAAGTAATTCGCGATTTGAAGCGAAGGGACCTCGGGAAACACACACACGTAACTGTAGGTTAGTCGTCGGATATTCACCGAATCTAAGAACTCTTATGGAGGCACTGTGACGAGAACGAGAGACACTGTGCGGCACGGAACTCGGTGTGAGTTGCACAAGGATACACACCCTGTTGAAAATATTCGGCAGGATATCCGCTCGGATGGACAGGATTCCGGCCGGATCGAAGCGGATTCCGGCCGGATTTTGATCCGAATGGATCAATAGACAGGCGAATTTTCAGTACGATATCCAGGCGTATTTTCAGCGATATCCGGGCGGATTCCTGGACTCACCAGATGGAATTTGAGCAGGATATTCGGGCTGATTTCCGGGTTACCCAGGCGGATTTTGAGAAGGATATCCGGGCGGATATTGCTGAAAACCAATGAAAATTCGCCTGTCTATTGATCCGGTCCGATCAAAATCCGGTCGGAATCCGGTCCATCCGAGCGGATATCCTGCCGGATATTTTCAATAGGGCAGAGGTAAAGGTCCGGAGAGAGACTAAGAAAAGCCCATGGAAAATTTGGGGTCTTTATAGGGCACTGTGACGGAAGAGCGCACCTATGTGTATATTCAAATTCTAGTTCGAAGCGGAGGAGGTAGTGGGATAGATAAATGGTCTGATGTAATAATTAGTTCGTTGATGTATCTATTTCTTATTTTTCTGGTTTTTATTGAATTGAGCTATTTCCATTTACACAATTGAATTTTATAATGTGTAATTTATTTTATATCAATATCTTCTATTTTAATTTGACTAACTCCTGTACCTTTATTCCTTATATCTTTTATATATGTATATTTATTTATTTTATATCTTTTTCCAACTGCTATAAATTTTATTTATAATTATTTTATTTATTACGTTTAACTCTCGGTTTAGTTAATTCGTTGTTTCTCTTGTTTCACTTATGATACATTTATTTCTTTATATTTCTTATATTCTTTTATATTCCTTATATTTCCTTGGATTTAATTATTCCACGCAATTATTTGGGGATTTTATTAAATTATAAACCTTAGTCATATGTATTTATATTTTATAATTATTTAATTCTTTATTCAATTCAATTGTTACAAGTTTTTCCTTCATTATATTTCTTACAATTCTTTTATATTTCTTATATTCTTTTATTTAGACTTATTTTAATTGACAATGTTAATTTCTCGAATTACATTAGATACTTCCGATGTCTCAATTCGTTTTATTCGTGAATTTATAATGCTTGTTTAATTCATATAAAGTCACTCGAAATCGAATTCGACGGCACCTGGCACATTCGATTCAATGTTCAAAGTGAATAATAAAAAGTTGATTATATGTCCTGCGTCTAAAATTATGTATGCTTGCGCGGTTTAAGCTAAGAGGAACCTTCGGGCGCGAATACAATAAATTTTATAAGACTTACGATAAGGAACTAGACCGGGCACTGCCCTATTACAAAGACCTCATAAATCCCGATAAATAGGAGCAGAAACCTTATAGAACCCGATAAAAGTTTACCCGATAAAAAGGAGCAGAAACCTCATAGAACCCGATAAAAGTTTATCGAGTTCTATGAGGTTTCTGCTCCTTTTTATCGGGATTTATGAGGTCTTTTTGACTGCTACGAGGTACTTGTGTGAAAGGCAAAAATTCGTACCGAATTTTCTATTTCATCATCTTATTTTTGCACAAGTGGGGCTAGTTTTTGATTAGGACAGTCAGGTAATGTCTTTGTTAACTCGGACCGCACTTGTGTAAATAAAAGATACGCGGGGTATGGAAGAAGTTAGTGCGCGTGACATTCTTTATCTATAACATCTGTTTTACTGGTACGATTGAATATTCTCAAATATAATAAGTCTATAATGATTGAGTTATCGGATTATTTTTGTATTTGATAAGCCTAAATTTTCTTACATCTAAGTAATATGTATAACGTTTTAAGAAAAAGAAACCATGATTATATTAATTAACAGGGACAAGATTTTATACTGCTTAGCAGTGTGTTACATTTATTAAAATATTTTGTGACAGTACAGATTGGCACGGGACAATCTGACTGTCTGTTCGACTGCTTAGAACCTCTGAATCCAGGACCCGGGTTGTGCCCACCCGAGCTCACACATACCCACCCGATAGTTAAAATTAAATAGAATAAAATAGGGAAGGGGTATCTGGGGGTATTCGAGAGGAGCACCTGGAAGAAAAAGAAGCATTAGTAACAGGTCAAAGCTAACTACAGAAAAATATAAAGGAAATACAAGGAGGATCAACAGGATTCGTGAGCAGCGCAGCTGTCATATCTCCATTGAAACGATCTTATAAAAACTAATAAAATCTCATAGATTCTGGTGCAAAAACCGAATAGGTTATGCGGTTTCTGCACCCTTTCTATTGGAATTTATAGGATGCTTGCAATCCGGATGAAGCTGTCTCGTACTATTCATTGTTTACTAGGGATACTACACACTACAGGATTTGTAAAAGTGAAAGGAATGAATCATACAGATGCGTACTTACCAATACGGTTGATAGGGAAGAGGCTCTCATACAGAAATACATGTAGAAATATATATAGAAATCCATACAGAGTATCATACAAGTTATGATTAGATATAATATGGTGGAAGGGAAATTTCGAGTTTTTAGGGAAATC
The DNA here is from genome assembly GCA_035582975.1 of Ormyrus labotus. Classification (NCBI taxonomy): domain Eukaryota; kingdom Metazoa; phylum Arthropoda; class Insecta; order Hymenoptera; family Ormyridae; genus Ormyrus; species Ormyrus labotus. The sequence goes on along the minus strand of JAWWEO010020505.1, from coordinate 6,386 downwards.
TCCAAATGATTTGTTTGATCATCAAATATTATGAATTTTGAGGTATTTCTGCAAACGAATTTCTACATACAAATTCCGTAGATTTCCTGATAGACGTTTAAAGGGATTTCCACATGAATGTCGATGTAAATTTTTACATAAATATCTATATATACGGATTTGTATATTGATTTCTACATGGATTTCTTTATAGATTTCCATAACGAAACCGAAATAGATTTTAGAGAGACTTACACAAGGATTTCTACACAGATTCTAAAAATTTCAGCTTTAATATTTAAATTTTTAAATGGATTTTTATATCTACATGTAAGTATCTACACAGATTTCTATATGGAAATCTCCATAGATTTCTACAGATTTTATATAGATTTCTACCTAGACATCCATATAGATTTCTATGACGATACAGAAATGGATTTAGAATAGATTTTCACAAGGATTTCTACAGCTTATAAAAAATTCAGCATAGATTTTTAAATGGATTTTTATATCTACATAAATATCTATACAGATTTCTACACGGAAATCGAGATAGTTTTCTGTATAGATTTCTATATAGACTTCTACATAGATTTCCATACTGATAACGAGATGGATTTCAGATAGATTTCCACAAGGATTTCTACACAGATTCTAAAAAATTCAGCACAGATTATGAAATTGATTTTTAAATCTTCGTACATATCTACACAGAATAATTTCTACATGGAAATATACACGGCAAATTGGGACAGATTTAAACATAGATCTCTACATGGATTCCATATGGATTTTTTTAATAGGGATATATATCAAGAGAACGATACAGTTTTTTCAGATATGTACTGCGCAAAAAAAAAATATTTTTCCCAACTCCGGCATGATATGGCCCTAATATTTGACTGTTTTCGCCGGGAAGCCCCGCTGGAGGCGGGTCCCTATTGAAATTTTTCAGAAGGATATCTACGTGGATGGAGATGGATTTCACGTGGATTTCTGCAGTATCCACGTGGATTTTGGCCTGGGTATTTACGCGGATTCGTGTGCCATCCGCGTGGATTATGACGCATCCACGTGGATTTCGGTCTGGATATCTACGTGGATATTTGTGCCATCTACGTGGATATTTGTGCCATCCACGTGGATTTCTGGATTTTGGTCTGGGTATCTACGTGGATTTGACCCGTCCACGTGGATTTCTTTGGTTTCTACGTGGATGTTTGTCCGAGTATCTACGTGGATTTTTCTGCTATCCATGTGGATTTCTCCACTATTCACGTGGATGGCACAAATATCCACGTAGATACCCAGATCAAAATCCACGTGGATATTGCAGAAATCCACGTGGACGGCACAAATATAGACGTAGATACCCAGACTAAAATCCACGTGGATACTGCAAAATCCGCGTGGATGCCATCCGCGTGAAATCCATCTCGATACCCAGATAAAAATCCACGTGGATACCAAATAAATCCACGTGGATGGCACTCAAATCCGCGTAGATACGCAGACCAAAATCCACGTGGTTACTGCAGAAATCCATGCCCGGCTGAAAATCCTCACCCGAGAATCAGCTGAATCTCACCTGATTCTTATGTGATTCTCCTGCCTCTTGTGCTTCTATATTTTAGTGACCAAAAAAACAGCTGTAAAAACAGCTAGGGAAACAGCTGCGAAATCAGCTGTGACATCAGCTGCGAATTTGGTAGCATATCGAAGCTGTTTTTGCAGTTGTTTTCGCAGATTCGGTTTTTATACATAATATCAAAAATATATCAAATAAATATCTATTTTTTATATAGAATCTAAATATTTAAATTTTTATCGATTAAAAAATTGTACAAACATGTACCATTTCAGCTGTAAAAAATAATAGAACAAATAATGCATTTGCAAATTCAGAGAACATAACAGACGTTACAGAGCAAAATACAGAAAATATGCAACTTAACAAAACTATGGAAAGACTTAATAAAACATTAGAGTTAAATAATGAGTTTAAAATTCATATTAAGAGAAATTATATGTTGAATAATAAGAGCGATATAAACATTTGGTTTGATCAATTAAATTCAGAATTATCCGATTATGGGTTGTTAGATTACATAAATAGTTCAGAAAAGTATAAAAATGATAATTCGGCAAAAACAGTTAAAAACAAAAAATAAAATCAGAGAAATAATACTGAGTCATGTAGATATCCACGTAGATATCCACGTAGATAATCCGCTTGGACAAACAATTTTGATAAACATTTGGAATGCTCGATTTTCTACACTACTTTCTAGCGTGAAATGAGGGCCATTTCATGCCGGAATTGGGAAAAAGCTATTTCAGACTCGGGTGAGGTATATTCAGTACTCGTGTCTGTCTCGGGCGGCCTTCGGCGCCCTCGATTCCGACTCATGTTGAATACCTCACCCTCGCTAGAAATAGCTCATTTTCTCCCCTTGTTGCACAATGTACTATTCCACTCTTGGTAAACATAATTAACAATCGTGTGTGCAATGATGAGTTAACTGCATCTTTTCTTGCGTATATAGACTGTAGATTGCATAGTAGACTATATTAAATACAGAATAGAATAAATTTATTACCATTTTAAAGTGTAATATACCCCTGGTGGAAATAATTTCTGTGTAAAAATGTTTCATAAATGTTTAGAAATGTTTATAAGTGTGTAGAAATGTGATATTTCGTGACGCTTTTTAAAACAAATTTACACAAAATTAAACATTTTTAAACAAAAATAAACATTTTCATTTGTACTCAAATACATTACCGAATTGGAGTCTTAAAAAAAGGTTTCAAAATATTTAAAAATATTTAAAACTGCTTCCTTTTTTTTGTTATTCTTGTAAAAATAATATAAATGTATATTTTTGTGCAAAAAATGTTTATTTTTATGTAAAAATGTTTATTTTTGTGTAAAAATGTTTAAAAATGCGTTAAAGTGTTTAAAAATGTATTTATTTTAAAATTTCTCACATATTCAAATATTATTTCTTTTAGGTTTATTTATTTTTGTTTAAAAATGTTTATTTTTTTGTTACAAAATATTTAAAAATGTGTAAAACTGTGTGACGAAATATAACATAAATTCACAATTTTACACAGATTTACACCTTTTGAAATTACTTTTGAACATTTTTGCACAAAAATTATTTTCACCAGCGACCTGATGTAACCTGATGTACCTAATGTAACTTATATATACAACACGAAATAAAGAATGGAAGTCGTGTTCGACTTCACATAACAGATGTATAAACTCCCTCTGGTGCTAAAAATAAAGATTGATAAAGTGGAATGGAAAAAGAAGGAAAAACTTCGAAAAATAAGTATACAATTGCCTTTTAAAATAACTTAATCAAATTACACTTAAATAAAATTTAATTTTAATTTATTTATAGCAAGTAATATATTATCTGTGATCAATTTTTAAGGTATTTTACTACATTAATTTCACAGTGTTGCAACTGCAAACAAAATTTCTATTTTATTTATATACATATACATAATAGCTCGGTACAGAATTTTTAAAAATTTTAATATTTGTTAATGTTTTAACTTATTTGATGCTTTATTGTATAGATAGATTTATTAAAAAGTTGTCATTTTTAAATTTTGTTTAGTTCACTTTAAATCGTAGGTTAGAAAGATACATTACATATATAGTTTGTTAAAATCTAACGTAATTATATAACTTATTAATAACTTATTAATAACTTATTAACTTGTACTTCATTAATTGTAAAGTTTTTTCAATAGATGGAAAACATATGTATTCAAAATAGAAAATAAGTTCTTTTATTTAATTGTTACAGAAAATGTTAAAAATTTGTATTCCGAGGTCTGCATGCTTGTCAAAGTTCAGATATGGAACAGCTTGTATTCATAATTCTAGTAGCAAAAAACAAGTACAACCTGCGCAAGAACTTGTTGAACTTTTTATTGATGATAAACCAGTTCAAGTTCCCCCTGGTACAACAGTATTAAAGGTAAAGTTGTTGTTTTACTTAAAAAAAATTTTATGTAAACAATTTATCAATTTAAATTTCTTTATTAGTAAACATTATAGGATAAAAATATCTAAAGCAAATAAAAAATATTTATTTCAAAAATATTTAAAAATATTGTGCATTGCAGTTAAAAAAATAACAGTAAATGTCAATTAGATTTTGATTTATAAAAGGTCTTATTAAAAGTTTTATTTTGCTGATAGCATGATATAAATTAAATTAGTTTTATTGTTAAACTTGAATATAAAAAGTCTTTTTAGGAATTGTGAATTATGATTATGTATTAACTTTAATTAATTTGAGATTAATAAAAGTGATTCTTGAGTATATGTCATCAAGTAAACGTGTTAAAATTAAGAAATATATTTCAGTTTTTTGGTTAAGTAATTGTTAAAGTTTAAGTGAAAAAGTAGCATAATTAATTTTTAATTAAATCAAAGATCGTTAGAATATTATAGTTTCATTAAGGCAAAACATTAAGCAAGCTTAACGATCACCATGTTATTCTTCCCAATCTTCCTAATACTAAAAATTTTTAATAAATCATGTTTTTTAATGAAGATTTTTTTTTATTTACAAGTTAAAATGTTTTTACTATTACAGAAAAATTTAGATTTGAACTGCGATAAATCAAACAAATTGTTTTTTTTTTTCAACTTTCTAACTTTATTATTTTGGTTGGAGTAACTAGTTTTTATAATATCAAATACATCTAATTGTTGAAATGAGATGAAAAGGTTATTACTATTGCAGTAATGCAGCATTATAAAAGTAATTTTTTTCAATCTTTTGTTAGTTTCTCTATTAGTACTGATCAAGTGAAAAAAATTTTTTAATTGCCAATTCCAGTCAGGATAAAGATGATAACACTGCTCGGTCTTGGGATTCTAATCAAGTAAACTTAACAAAATTAAAAACTGGCGCAGAAAATAATTTACAATTAACTCAGTAAGGAGCAGAAATCACGATAGTGGTATCATTTTCTTTTTTTTCAGTCTCGTTCATAATTTTTTTGTGGAATCCCAGATAGAACAAATTCTCCTGCTAGAAAATTAGAGTGTCAGTTTCTATATTAGTCATAAAACAATTAAAGGGGTCTTACACCTAAAAATGTGAATTTTTAAAATAATCAGAAAAAAACTAAATTAAATTAATAATATATTCATACAATGATTTTACATTAATATATTCAATTTTTGATCAAATCCAAGCCAGAGCTCTTTAAGGACGTTGCCCTGGATCCTTTTATTTTGATCAGTTACCTTGATTATCGATGTTTAGTCGAAACTTTTAACGTCGCCGCGCGTGGAAGGTAAACATTAGATTAATGTTTACTTTCATTTTCATTACATTGTACCTGAATGATTTGAAGATTTTTATTTTTCGTCAATAAATAATTATTTCTATCACACAAAGTTTCAACACAACCTGTATTTTGTTATTGTTTTCCTTAATATCTTAATAAAAAGTATTATAACATGGATTAAAACTTTGAGGTTTTAATTATCAAATATGTTTGTTGTTTATCGTCAAAAAGTTATCGATGTATGTTATTTCTAACAGGTTTTATTAGGTCATTTTAATCGCTGCCCATATAACTACGTGTTAAACTGCTTATCATTTTTCTCATATTTCTCTTTTTTTAGTATTATAAGGTATGCTCAAAAAATGTGCGTGAGTTCAGAATAGTCTAATCTATCATACTTACAAGTTTCAACAAGTTCTGTTATTATTTATTTAAATAGGGCAACGTCCTTAAGGGGGTTATATACTGAAAAAGGTTCCAAAAATCAATTTTTTTTATTTGATTTTTTGATTCTATACTTTTTGGATGTGAAACGTATTGGCGCTCCTTTGCGTGTTCGGAATTAGGGATCGAAAGCGGAGAGGCGTCGAGGTGGTAGACCAATGAAGCACCTTGGTTGCCGGCAAATTCTTTATTACGTAACTTAAAAAACTATATACAAATATGACGTCGATAAAAAAAATAAAACACTAAACTATAAGAACGCGTACAATAAAGTCCCCACACGTGTGGCGATGTGATAATCGAGAGTTTGTGTTCGCGCGGTTGCGGATTCGTGCGTTCGCTTTCGCTTTCGCGATCAGAAGGGTCTCGGTACGAGCCGCTGCTTCCGCGGTGCTCGCTCTCGTTGTGGCTCGAGCTGAGCGTCCGGTGGCGCTGCCTGTTGGGCGCTCGGCGGGGTCGCCACAACTTTATCTTAAAGGTAGAAAAAGATTTTCAGTCACAAATTAAAAAAATTTCAAAAGATATGGCTTAAATTGTAATTTTCTAAAAATGCTAAAATTTACGTTTGCTAAAGAAATCACTGTAAAAATATTTTAATTATTATTTTAACATTATCAAACTTTTTTTAT
>JAWWEO010020504.1:0-10096 GCA_035582975.1 Ormyrus labotus | reverse complement strand
TATATATATATGTATACAAAGTGTCCCAAAAAATCGTACCGCCCGATAACTTTGCAGGTTGGAGCGGTGTTTGGCTCAGGCGCTAAGATTCTTGCTTCCCAAGACAAACATCGCTTAGGGCGTGAGTTCGGATCCCCGTCAGTCCGAAAGGGGAAGTGTCTCTAAGGACGGTTTTTGGCCCAATTTAGATTTGGCCCAAAAAATACGAAAAAATTCCTACAGTATCTATTAACAATAAGAAGTCAATTCCACCCTAAACGGACCACCCTCATCCCCCAAATTCACCCCAAGCACCCCTTAAAAAGATAAAAACTTCACCGCTTTTAAGCAATGTTTTTGGAAAAAAATCCAATAAAAAAATCCAGAAAAATACATATGTTGGTTTTTGAGGTCTCTGATTTTGAATTCGAGATCGGTTGACCTCGATCACATCAGATTCAAGGTGGTTAAAAGGTCAAACTAAAAAACACGATAAGAAAAATCCAGAAAAATAAATATATAAGTTATTGGGAACACTTAATCCAAATCGGGGGTTTATTTATTTACTCATTGTCAACTTGATGACGACGGCTGCGGGCCCGCTTTCTCACCCTGATCAGACGCCGATTCTGGGGTTCCGAATCTCTGTCTCGTAATTTTTTTATTTCGTGTGGTTGTCATGACGGCAAGACAGCCGTTACCCAGGGACTCTACCGGATAGTGGGACAACTCCGTTACCCACCGTCACCACGTGGAGGTGCCCTGGTTGCAACCACACGTTACAAGCACGGTTAAAAGTTACCAGATTATAAATGAAGAAAATTCATTAGGGAGCATTTTTTTCAGCTTTACCGTAGTAGAAATTCTTTTGAATTGGCTTAACTTGACATAGACGTGTTAAATAAACTCCTTCAGATTTAGCGTTCCCAAAAACTTATATACCTATATTTTTTTGGATTTTTTTATCCGGTTTTTTACAGTTGGACCTTTAAATGACCTTAAATATGACATGATGGAGGTCAACGGACCTCGGATTCGAAATCAACGACCCCAAAAACCTACATCTGGATTTTTCTGGATTTTTTTTATTGAGTTTTTCCCCAAAAACACTGCATAAAAGCGGTGAAGTTTTCATTTTGCTTTCTCGTAGAAAAAGCTTTGGATCAGTGAAATTTTTCGAGTCTCATATTTTGACGTAGAAGCACATTTTTAGGTTTAAGGAGTCCAAGAAAATAGTTTTAAAAAAATGTCCAGATGTATGTATGTATATATGTATGTATGTATGTACGTGCGTACGTACATACGTAAATTACTTAGGTAAATTTTAACTCAAATTTCACCTTTTAATAGATAAGATAATAGTAATTGTTTCATAACATGAAAAAGCATTGTGCCAAAATCGGTTGGCAGCGTTTTTTTAAGGGGTGCTCGGGGTGAATTAGGAGGATCAGGGAGTAGGAATTTTTTCGTATTTTATGGCCAAAATCTAAATTGGCCCAAAAACCGGCTTTAGAGACCCTCCTCCTTTCGGAAGCACTTTTAACCTCTTTTAACCGGCACCATGAATGCACAAATAAAAAAATTTTTTTTTCATGGATATTATTCTTTGGCCCTAAAAACTTAAAATATACAGACATATATCCCTTAGTGTATATATTTTCTTATATAAATGCGTGTCTACGTATATGAACACTAGTACTATTTGGAATGAAAAATTGCGTGGGAGTCATTTATATATTCAAAAAATAACCCACTACCAACCCCAACCCCTTTCATCCCTCTGATTAACCGAGTTACTAAAGAAATAATCCACAATAAATATTTTTTATAGCACTTTCAATTTAATAGCGGTCGCGATAGATTTTGCTTTCTTCCGACTGCAATTATAATAGGCAAAAATATATTTTAATTAAATAATGTGATCGCTTTTCGTAGAATTTTATTCAAAATAGTTAATGCCACCGGCGATTTCATAAAAAAAAATTAGGGCACGTCACAATAGTAAATTTAATATTTGTCCACATATGTGGACGTCGGTCAGAAGAGGTTAAAGAAATGTCAACCGGATTTTTCGGTGACGGATCTGGAGCTCATACCCGCCGGTCAAGCTGGAGGATAACGATACACTTAATCTGCAGCCACTTTATTAAGTAAAATGATTGCGCTGAGTGCATGAGTACTAATAAGGTTGGCTGTTGCGGGTTTCTGTGGCTCCATCGGTAAGAGGGAAGAAAATTGATTTGTACTGCGAACTCAAAGGCCCTAGTTTCTTCCGATCGAAACAAGCACCACTGTGGTAAAACATACGTGCTTTGTTTACAAACACACCGACGACCACCGTCGCTGTTAAGCACTGGCAGCATAAATAGAGCAATCTTAAATGAGATTAAAAAAAAGCTTTGCAGTAAGTGTCACGTGTGCGTTGAGGTTAACCGTGTTTGTTTACCCTACAAAGTAAGATGCAGAATCTTCAAGGATCATTTATCTCGTCAAGGGAAATATCCCTCGATAGTACTATTTAAAGCAGGTAAATTTGAAAGTTCCATTCTCACTTCAAGCTGTGAAGCCAAAAAAAGAGTTTTCATTTTTCTGTTTTAGATTCTATTTAGTTATGGTTTTAAGTGCCTTTTATATAGTGTTTTTTATACAGTGTTGTATTTTAAATGCTATTTTAAAAGTGCAATTGGTGCAATAAGTGTTGCTACAGATATGCAATTCTAAGCGGTATAATCAGCATTGTCTGATACTACAGACATTATGCTGCCTTTACTAAAAAAAAAAAGAAAAAAAAATTTGAAAGGTGAAATCATATAAAAAGTTAAATAGAAAAGGTATAGGATTTCAAAAAAACGAATTCAGCAGCGGCCATGTCTTTGCCCCGAACTTTAAATTTTAAATACAAACCCCTTTTTTTTATTCCATAAATCGACAGAGTGCAAAAAATAGAGGTTTCTATTTAAAGTTTTAAAGTTGAGCTTAAATTGACCTTGAAAACTTGAGTCAAGGTCAAAGTCATGGCCACCGTTGAATTCGTTTTTTGAAATCTGATAACTTTTCTATTTAACTTTTTTGATAGGATTTTACCCTGCAAAGTTATCGTGGGATTTGGGCCTTTTTGGGACACCTTGTATATAATAACCATATGAAATAAAAAATTATTGACCTTTGTAAAAAAAATTTCGTATTATACCAATAATTATTATCAAGTATACAATTACAATACAATTGTCTCTTACCAAGACTTCTTTTATTCATTTTTTGTATAGTACAGTCAACATTTTATAATGTCATAGTAGTTGCGCCTTACCCAATATTCTGATAGTATATTATGAAAATAATATTTTTATAACTATTTTATATGTTTCGTGTGAATATTATGATGGAAAGATAACTATGTTCCAATTTTTTCGAAAACAAAATAGGAAGGCCCGAATGAAAAAATACTACTTCCTCAATTTTCGAGATTTCTCACTCATGGATTTTAAAACATCTAAATTTTTTCTTAAAAAAAAAATTGAAAAATGATGAAAAAATTTCTTTTTATAAAAATAGACCATTGCATTGAGCATGCCGGAAGATACCATGAAAAAAATTTTCAAAAAAAGCTCTCTACGATTTTTTTAAGTCTAGGTTGAAATTTCACCGGTACCTCCCCTTAATCAATTTTTTTCAGTTTTTCTGACTTGAAAAATAGTAAACCAAAATGTTTCAACTTAAAAACGGTTTCAGTCTGAAATGATATAAAAAACAAAGATTTTAAGCCCTATTTGATGATAATCTATCTATCGGTTCAGTCTGGTGTTTACGCCAAAGCAAAAAATTTGAGATAGTTATATCTATGGATAAAATGGGCCTACAGAGTACAGTTTGGATCCATTTGATCACAATAAAAATATTTTTTTTTAAACTCTTAATACTAAGGATTTTTTGTTTCAGATGTTCTTTTAAAGTCAAATGATAGGTATAATACTCCCTTAAAAGTCGGCCGAGGCGAAGCCAAGGTTGACAAACATGTAATCTGAGGCTTTCTTTTTTACTGGCCAAGATGAATATACTATTTTTCTGTTCAACGTTTCCGGAAAGCAACAACTTCATTTCGCGCAGCGGCCAGAAAGTTGCCGCTTTCCGGAGAAGCCAGAGGGCAGAAAAATAATTTTTCTTGAACGTTGAACAGAAAAATAGCATAAATATCTTGGCCAGTAAAAAAGAAAGCCTCAGATCATACGTTTGTCAACCTCGGCTTCGCCTCGGCCGACAATTACGTGTGATCCGAGACATTTCTTATTTTACTGGCCTAAGTATGCAATATACTATTTATTCCACGCCCGACCGAAAAACCCACTTTTCGCCCCTGATTAGCGGGGCAAAAGTAGCATATTTTTCCTGCAAAACTTTGCGGTTAGCGGTTTGCGGGAAAAATAAGAAATTTTTTCTAAAAATTTTCAAAAATTTTCAGAATGCGAGGTTGTTTCGACACCACTTATCAGAATCAATCAGTCGCCTTTCCGGAGAGTGGAATAAAATACTATATGCAACACGAAACAAAAGTAGATTTTTCCCGCGAGTGAGTTTACTGCCCGAACGAGAATATTTTTCGCGAGGGTGCATTTACTGCTCGACCGAAGCGACTTTTGCCCCTTGTTGCATAATGTACTATTATTCTTTTCGTTGATACGAATGTCTTTTACTCCCCTTTACTAAACAAAATATTCCTTAATAAACCTTTTAATCACAGGAGCCAATATATCGGCTCCTTTTTCTCTTTTACTTTTTTTTATTATTTTTTTTGTACTTTAAAGGGATTATATACTGAAAAAGGTTCCAAAAATAACATTTTTTTTTATTTGATTTTTTAGAGATAATGCCAGCTCGAAATTGGGGCAACGCCAGGTTGAAATCGAGGTAAAAATTGAAGCAAATTCAGTTCGTAATCGAGGTCGAAATCGATCCACCACCTTGAACTCGAGCTGGAAATCGAGCTGGATTCGAGGCAAATCGAGGAAATATCTAGTCGAATCGAGGTGAATTCGAGCTGGAAATAGAGCTCAATTTCCACCTCGATTTTTTCAATAGGGTAGTTTCTTAGTGTACTGAAAAATAAAAAAAAATACACAGGCCGATAGAATTTGAGAAAGTTTCTTTCCCAGAAACCAGAGTATACTTTCCCGAAGGATTATTATGTGCTGAATCCAAACATCAGGTTTTTGAGATGTTCTAACCTAAATGTGCAAAAAAGCCGTTTTTATCCATTTTTGAGGTTATACAACCCTTCAGATTTTATTATGCCTAAAAAAAGTACACAAAGTATCTTAAAGTACAAGCCTTTCTCTTTCAAATGCCGTTGAGTTTGCTGAAATATTTTTTTTTCGCTGAGACATCGTATTTTAAAATTGTCATCATTGTGAATTTTGCTTCTTTCTACCTATCCCGTGATCAGTCAAGTAAACCTTGAAAGAAACCGCAAGCTTTCAAGCCAACCGAAAGCGGCCCAAGTCGAGTTTGATCGAGTAAATCCTCAACAGAATCTCAAGCCCCCAAACCCACTATACTATGCCTAATACGAACCTAATTTAGCGATTTTTTAACCGGACTACAAGCATCCAAACCCTACCGTTACGAGTTCCATCAAGTAAATCATTGCTATATCTCAAATTTCTAAATCCACCACACCCTGTCTATCTCGTGATTAACCGAGTAAACCTTTAACCAAAAACCGCAAGCCTCAACCAAACCCCGCTCGACTCAAGTTTAATTAAGGGCCAAATGCAGGGTTTGATTGGTTTTGAGGCTTACGTTTGATTGCAGGGCCAAATGCAGGGTTTGGTTGGTTTGAAGGCCTGTGGTTTGGTTAAAGATTTACTTAATTAAATTTGAGTCGAGCGAGGTTTGGTTGATGCTTGTGGTTTTTGGTTAAAGGTTTACTCGGTTAATCACGAGATAGACAGGGTGTGGTGGATTTAGAAATTTGAGATATAGCAACGATTTACTTGAGGGAACTCGTAAGGGCCGGGTTTAGAGGCTTGTATTTCGGTTAAAAAATCGCTAAATTAGGCTCGTATTAGGCATAGTATAGTGGGTTTGGGGGCTTGCGATTCTGTTGAGGGTTTACTCGATCGAACTTGAGTTGGGCAGGTTTCAGTAGGCATGAAGGCTTGCGGTTTCTTTAAAGGTTTACTTGACTGATCACGGGATAGGCAGAATGAAGCAAAATTCACAATGATGACAATTTTAAAATACGATGTCTCAGCGAAAAAAAAAAATATTTGAGCAAACTCAACGGCATTTGAAAGAGAAAGGCTTGTACTTTAAGATACTTTGTGTACTTTTTTTAGGCATAATAAAATCTGAAGGGTTATATAACCTCAAAAATGGGTAAAAACGGCGTTTTTTGCATATTTAAGTTAGAATATCTCAAAAACCTGACGTGTTGGAGCGATTCTGAGGCCGGATTTGGATTCAACACACCAAAATCCTTCGGGAAAGTATACTCTGGTTTCTGGGAAAGAAACTTTGTCAAATTCTGTCGGCCAGTTTAATCATTGAAGAATAGACTGCATTAAAAATGTTTATGAAAATGAATTTTTTTGCCGCCAGCACAAAAAAAAACAGAATGAGTTCGAAACAAATTTCCATTCGAAATCCAGGCGTATACAAATATACACACAAACGCACACAAACATACACACACATATATACACACACACACACACACGCACACACACACATACACACACACATATACACGCGCGCGCGCGCACCCGCACACGCACACGCATACACACACACACACACACACACATGCTCACGCAGACGGTGCGGGAGCTGAAGCCTGATTTGGTGTTGATCTCGGAACCATACCAGCACCTGGGGACACAGCTCTGGGAAACGGATGCCAGCACGAAGGCCGTTATCTGGTCTTTCGGTAATTATACATTCCAGGGTAATGTTAACAGCACAGAAAATGGTTTTGTGAGAGCTAAACTGTTCAAGATACACGGACGAGACTATGAGCCAACAAGTACAGTGACCAGAAGAGCCATCATCTAAGAGGATCCAGATGATAGGACAACGGCATCACCCCGAAGTAATGCCTAAAGACGGTTTCCGGGATGGCTCAGCTATAGCGAAAAGAGTTATGGATTTTAGTAAGTAAGAATCTCACACTACCAGGAAGTGCGGTCCCTTCTTGGTGTTTGTTGGCGGCAGGAGTCGTTAGCCCGCTGGCGCCGTCTGTCTACGGCCGCGCCGGTTGATGAAGATTTCTCAAATTCCCTCGTTAAAAAAAAAAAAAAAAAAAAACACACACACACACACCCACATCCATACAGACGTTCTTCAAAAAATCATTTATTCTTGTTTCTGAGATCTTAAAATACAATTATAACAGCTTTTTAGAATAACTTCAAAATTATTATCACAAAGCTTCCTCTTGTAGAAAGGAAGAATAATAAATCCGAAATGTCCGCGCGCGATGCGCGCCTAAATTGACCTAGGGAATAGAAGTATTATTCCGGGATTTCGATTAATTAATGCTGTTGGAGAAGGGAATCGGCCCTCTTTCTATCAGCGTAAGGTTTAATTAGAGCGGATGGCACTGCTGAGAGTGAGTGAATCCGGCGCTCTGAGCTTGGCAGCTGACAATCCCTGACTTTACACGTATTGAGCGATAGCCGACAGAAAATTCTCTGAACTCACTCGCTTACTCTTGGCATACTGAGCAAAGGGTGCCGAGGGAACGATTGCATAATAAACAATCGTGCGTTAAATTTTAGCGGAATTGGAATGTGGATCACGTGATATGTAACTTACGTTTAGAATTTTACAAATTACTTGTACGAATGAGGAAAAGAAAATAGTGACCCGAAAAATGGTTCAAAAATAGCCTGTTTTTTGCACTACAAATTTTAAACCAAAATGTATGCCAAAACGAAACTTTATGTTGAAATACTATTCTCAGTAAAGTTTCAGGTTAAGTCCATGTCTCAATTTTGGAAAAAGAGCGGCCAAATATGCGCAAGCTTTGAGTGAACCGTTTCATGGGTAAAGTCATTTTGCTGCAATCTGCACTTTACCCAAAATGTAATATGGTCTATTCTTTCACATTCCGGCGTATAAAGTTGAATAATGTTATGTTAAAAGATCACTGGACAGACCACGGAATAGTACATTGTGCAACAAGGGGAGAAAATGAGCTATTTCTAGCGAGGGTGAGGTAAAAGAGTTTCTTTGTGAACAACTTTTAATTTTCGCCGACAGGACCCCACAAAAAATCAATGGACAATAAATCAATGGAGCAAGACTATGGTAGTTACAGCTAATGAAGGATATGGCTTATCAGTTGATTTAATTTTGTTGTTCCGAGATCTCGCAAAACAGGGGGGTATGGGGGGGGGGGGTAGTCACCCTCCTGTGCAGTGCAGAAAAGGTACTCGGGGTGCCCAGTTCCCTGAGTACAGGAGAATGAAAGCTTGCTAACACGAAGATTCTTTCTCACATACAGTGCGAAACCGCCACCATTTATATTACAATCTTGTCTCAGCACCGAGTACCCCTTAATTTCAATAATTCTGTCACCTAGGACCGGATCTAACCACGATTCCGTGAGCTCGCTCACCCCCTTTTGCACCTAGCCAGAAACCTGCCTCCCGCATGCCAAACGTATTTAAAGCCGAGCCCCTGGGCTATTCACCTCAGGTTTTTGAACATTAAGAATTTATTACGGAGCAACGTTTCATTAGTTAAGATTTTAAGCTTAGGCATACGGGCCGCAGTCTATTGGCTAAGCAGTTCAGGATTGATATCGCTAGTAGTTAAATAGTTGTTAGCAAGCGCCCGCTTTGCTCTCTTAACACCCCTAACTAGCACGGCATTTGTGAGCCTGACAACCCAAGAAGGCAGTGCTTGATGGCGTGACACCAGGCCATTCTCACCCGTCTCTTCATCCGACCCTTCAAACAATCCCCGCGGCCGCAGAACCCGAGCACCAGTAACGTCATTCCTCTCCAGCGACGGCAGGATGCTGTCGAGAACTGCGTACACGATGTTCAAAATGTCCTCTTGTGAAACACAATGATTACATAGAACGCCGTGCAGAAAAATCTCGCAATGTTCAGCACCCTCGCCACTAGCCCCAAAGGCTCTCTCCCCTCCCCCCTCAGAAGAAGCAGGAGAACAGGATTTTGCAATGACAGGGTTAGGTCATTTGGCAAATAAGTAGAAGGTGACAGTCATCTTATCAACTAATTGATACCTGCCTCAGTCATTACTAATCTTACTAACACGGAGAGTGCACCAGATTCGGGTCATACATCTGGCCCAAACTGCACATGTTTCCTCTTACCTCTTCGATGAACTTTATGAAGTTCTAGGGCCTAACGTTGCCCCAGACTCCAGATATTAATGTGTGTGATCAGCTCACTATCCCTTGGGCTGGACGATCACAACAAACTCTTCTTTTAAGCTTTAAATTACTTGCATCTATACTTCTTGCAATTACAATAAATATATTATAACTAAAATAGATGACATTTATGCATAATAAGCTTATTTAAGTTTAATTAAGTTTTTTGACGCATAAAGTTTATGATAACAAATCAAGTTTTTAGCACAATACTTGGATACTTCTTGCCAATTTTAACTAAAGAAATTGAAATAAATATAAGAGCATAAAAATACCTATGATTTCAGAGAAAAAAGTGACTTTAGTTCTTATGTTTTTTTTTTAAAGATTATAACTCTTAAATTATCAATTGCTTTGAAAAAAATTTTGGTAATTAACAATATACAGAACTATAATCTATACAAATTTCAAGCGATTTTGTCCATTAGTTTTTGAGAAAAAAGCTGAAAACTGAAAAAAATGAGATTTCTATGGTAAACGATTACGGAAGTAAAAATGCTTCAATTAACTTCAAATTTTGAGAGAAGGAAGATCTTTTGTATGTTTAGAGCTATATAGCTTTTCTGCTTATGAAACTGCGACATGTGTATTTTACGTACTATTTTATAATAAATTTATATTGAGTAGCTTTAATGAATAGCTTTGTCGTCGCACCGGCACGATTACGTATCGCGCCGTTTATTGTGTGTGTGTCCGGCTAACTCTTACCTCCGCGTG
>JAWWEO010020503.1:0-10098 GCA_035582975.1 Ormyrus labotus | reverse complement strand
TTATTCCGTAATTGTAAAGTTTATCTAGAAGTATTTTATGGTCCACTGTATCAAATGCCTTGGCGAGATCAAGAAAAATAGCTACTACAGGTTGACTTTTATCCAGTTGACTATATATTAAGTTTGTTAAATAGTTAAGTGCATCTTTTGTACTTTTATTTTTCCTGAATCCAAATTGTGTATCTGATATAATTTTATTCTTCTCTATAAAACTTAGTAGCCTCTAATGTATTAATTTTTCAAAAATTTTTGCTAAGTTGAAGATAATAGATATTAGTCTGTAATTGGTAGGTAAGTGCTTTTCTTTACTTTTGTATATAGGTATAACTTCTGCTGTTTTTAGTGCTTGTGGCCATTCTCCTGTTTCTATGCATGTATTAAAGACGTTTGTAAGTGGTATGCTAATGTGTTCTCTAATTGTTTTTAAGACTTGAGCATTAATTTGGTCTAATCCTCCAGTTTTGTTTTTTAGGCTATTTATAACTTTAATTATTTCTTCAAGGGTGGCACTTGTAATTTTTCATTTTGAGGTGTTTTTATCTTATCTCTCATTTTTTTCCTATATTACAAAAGTATTCATTTATAATTTCTGCTATTTTTGATGATTCAGTAATCTTTATATTGTTATTTGTCAGAAAGTTAATGTTTTTATTAGTTTTATTTTCTTTGCCTAATTTATTGTTGATTATCTTCCAAAGATTCTTTTGGTTGTTTTGGTTTATTTGAATTTTGTTGCATTGTGCGGATCTTTTTTCCAAATGTTATATAATTTTTCTTTTGTAGTATATAATATAATTATAGCTTTAGTTATCCAGCATTTTCTGGGAGTATGTTTTCTTTGTTTATTATTAATTGATATTTCCGAGTCAGTTATGCATTTTTTAATATTAATATATATTAGTTGATCTAAGGCTTTATTTGGGTTTGAAGTTATGGAGATGCCTGTCCAGTTTGTGTTTTAGCTTTCAGCTTCAAGTTTGTGATAGTTTATTTTCTTATAATTGGTTTTCTTTTCGTCTCTTTTTGTTGTTTTCATTAATGACATTAGGATCGGGTAATGATCATTAAATGGTATTGTTAGAGTATAGCTTTTGTGTGCGATTTTATCGAGTTTTATATAGAAATTATCAATACATGTACGATTGCTCGCGTCATTATTTGCTGGTCTAGTTGTTTTATTGAAACCTGGGTAGATATCCATTTTCTAGTAGTATCTATAAAAATTCTTGGTCTATTATTTCATTACTGTTTATGGCAATGTTAAAATCATCGATTATTAGGTTATTTTTAAATTTTTTGTTTATTCTCAATAGTTCTTTAAAAGTTATGATAAATTCAGTTTTTTTTTATGCTATGACATCTATATAACGCTGATATTAATATTTGTGAATTATCTTCTAATGTAATTGTTGAATTTATTATTTTTAATTTGTCTATTTCAATTATCTCAGTTGTTTCAATTAATCTATTATCTATATACATAACTACTCCGTCATTTTGATTAATTCTACTGTTATTGTAAAAGATTTTATGACCAGTTATATTGAAGAATTTATGATTATCCATTATCCAGGTTTCTGTACAAATAATGATGGATGGCTTAACTTCCAGGCTTTTTAGGAATACTAGTAACTTATTATAGTTGTGATTTAAACTTATATTAATGCAAACTATAAATTCTTTTTCTAATTTCATAATTTTATTTAGTTTACTTACTTTGTTAATTATTATTTCATTATTTATTATTTTCTCTGTTTCTTCCGTTTCTACTACTTTGGAATTGTTGTCTTATAAATGGTGAATCATTTGTTCTAAATACTGTGTTTTGTCTAGTAAGTTTTTGTATTGTATTGGGTATTGATAAAGTCGCTTCCTCTTCATTAATTTTTTCCGCTTGATGGGCATTATAATTTCCTACTTCATCAAAGTATTTCTGATAAGTGGGTTCTATAGGATAATCTGTTGATTCTATGTAACGTTGCACTTTCTTTTTTAGGATTTCACATAATTCACTATTTATTGCACTATGGTTTGTATTATGTAATGTAGCGTTTGCTAATATGGGGACTTTGTACTTCTAATAAACATCTCTAAATTCGAGCTTTTCGAATCCGTCTCGTTATGATTAAAACTTACCCGCGGAAAGCAAGCGGCGCGAGACTGGCGAGCGCCTTTTACACGATGTAGTTCTTACCTTGTTGCTGTCTCGTACTCGGTTGTGGGCTGAAAGAGGCGGGAAAGCGACAGAAGCAAGAAAAAGCCAAAGCGTAAAATGAAAAGAAAAAACTTATATTTAGAAACAAAAGTTGATGACAATAGTTGCACGCCGAAGACGCAAGTTTTGTATCAAGAACGTAAATCATAGTCTCGTTAGACTTTTCCGCGTTTGTCTCGTGACAAGTTTGCCTATTCGAATTTAACGGCTAGCTTCTATTCGCGGGGTCGAGGTAACTCATCCCGAGACGAGGTTTCGCGGAAGCGCGGGTTTTCTGCCGGCAGCACTCCATCTGGACTCAGCTGCATTCATTCCTCACACACAATCACTCTGATAAGGAAATTAATAAAATATAAAAGATTTAAGAGATAAGTGCGCGAGAGACGGACTTCGCGACATCTCGCTCGTACCGTTAGATCCTTGCAACAAAATTCGAAACCGAAAATTAAGCGCGAGTGCTTCGCGTTTCCCGGCAAGCGAGAGAGTGAGCGTTCGAAATGCTGCCGGTGCTCTCTAGTCCCGCTGCCGCAGTGTTGCCAGCTTTCTTCTCCCTCGGAGTCGCAGGGTAACGGTGGCACTGCGGAGCCCCGTTCTCGGAGCGGAGCTTAGGCGGTACTTTTGTAAGTGCTGCTTTTGCGGTGGGCTAGGCCGCAGCGGTGGATCAGGCCGCTATAATTTCTTTCCCGCGCTCCACGCTCCTACCGACGGGACGTAGTCGCAGACACTTGGCCGCTACCGTACTCGGCTTCACGCCTCGGGAACAGCTGATGTCTGCTGGAGTTGATGGGCTGCGTCTTGGTAGTCGCGCGGCTCTCTCGCTGCGTCTAGCTTAATACACACACTCACACTCACGCTCACACATGCTCTCTCTCTCTCATACACGCGCGTAGCCTCCGGAGTGCTGTCGGGCTCTCCAGCTTGCCGGTTCTCTCGCTACGGCGAGACAATTTCTCTCATAATTATAAAATTATAATTGGTTTTGTATTTCTTGTTGCTATTCTCACAGTTTATACATTTTTTAATATTACTTGTACATAGTTTAGCTGAGTACGGGCGAGCACATATGTAGCATTGTGCTTCGCTGTTACATTTTTTGCCGCCGTGTCCAAAACCGGCGCATTTGACACATGGATTCGTATTTATGACATAGTATTCTTTACAATTTTGATAGCCTATAAATATTTTGCTCTTGTTTTCTTTTGTATACTTGTATAAATTTGCACCAATTGAGTTTTGATTAGAGAAATTAATTAGCACTTTGCACTTATCTTCAAAATTACTAAAATTTCTTTCATTAATATCTATTTGTATTTCTTCTTTGGTTTTGAAATCTTTACTTGTTCCAAATACTTTCATTATAGGGTTTTTAATTTCTTCTTTTTCTATTTTAAAGTGTTCATTTAATTCCTTCTTCAGAGTATTTTCTATTACTTCTACACTGGTAGTATTCATACAATTTATTATTATAGTGTCTTTGTTTTTTGTTATAAAGAAACGTGAGTTAACGGTCGTGAATTAATTGCATGCTCTATTTCTGTTAGCTCGGTTGTTAATGTTTCTTCTTTAGGGGCTTGCTCTTTTAAAATCACGAACAACGACGTCTTTACGGATCTAATTAGCCGTTTCCACGCTCCTCCCATGTGAGGCGCCGATGGTGGGTTAAATTTCCAAAAAATAGAATTTTTATTAGCGAATTCTTTAACCTTAGATTTATCCATTTCGTGTATTGCTCGCGATAATTCAACGCTCATCCCTCTAAAATTTGTTCCATTATCACAGTACACATGTGAAGATGTACCCCTTATAGAATTAAACCGTCTGAAAGCCATGATAGCTGAGTCACTACTCAAACTGTGCGCGAGTAGTTAACAGGTAAATAATGCGCCCCAGCGCTTTTCCCGTCTCCTACCGATTCTAACTAATACGGGACCAAAATAATCTAGGCCACAGTGTGAAAATGGCCTTTGTTTATAAGCTAATCGGCCTTCAGGAAGAGCAGCCATTTTAGGATTAAAAGAACGTGCGCGCCTTATTTTACAAATAATACATTTAGCTACTATACCTCGGAGGCCCTTAAGCAATCCTAATGTCCAGTACTTCTGTCGTATTTCGTTCACGACGGTCTCGTGCGCTACGTAATAATATTTCTCGAAAAATTCTTTAATTAACAGTCGAACAGTTGTTTCTTTTGCATCTAATATTATAAGACGAGTATTAAATTCATCAAACTGAAAATTGCAAATTCTACCATTCGTGCGTAATACGCCATGTTCGTCTAAAAAGGGGTCTAAACTAATTCTACGACTATCGCGTGAAATTGAACGATTGCACTTTAGCACGTCTTTTTCTTTAACAACAACCGTGGCTTGATTTTGTTTAAAACAAACCTCTTCGGCCTGCGTAAGTCGCTCTTTAAACGTGTTAGTTAACTTTTTGAAAATATTTATTGCTTCAATCACTCGCGTAATGGTAGTTATTAGACGAGTCCACGAAGAAAAGCGAGAAAAATCTGTTTCTAAATGTTTTACATTGGTTACAAAAACAACTACGGCTTTTTGTTTAATTTCTTATGTAAAATCCCCGTGGAAGTCAGTTATTCGTTCAGTCTCAATTAGCCAATCCGTTTCGACTTTGTGTAGGCAAGATGGACCTAATAACCAACGATCGCGTAATTTCAGCGCATCAAATGTTGCTCTAGTTCCATCGTCGGCCGGATTTTCACGGATAGGCACCCATCTCCAATCGGAAGGATTACAATTTCCGCGGATTTCAGCTAATCTATTTGCCACGAAAATCTTAAAGTCGCGAGGATCTTTTTTAATCCAACAGAGTACAATTTTTGAATCACTCCAAAATATTTTTCGCGTTACCGTAAGTCGGTGCTCTCTCACGATTATAGTCGCGAGCCTAGTAACGAGAAGGGCCACCTGCAATTCTAGTCGCGGAATAGTTGTGATTTTTAGAAGTGCAACTCGGCCTTTCGACATAATTTGCGAAACGTGAATGCGATCATTTGGAAATATAAAGCGCCAATAAGCTACCGTTTTGCAAGCTTTGGAGCTTACATCACAAAAAACATGCAATACCGCACTTCTAATCTGATTTTCTTTTAATTGACAGCATCTTGGTATTTTATAGTTTTTAATTTTTTCCAATTCTCGTAACCACTGTAACCACGGTGTAAATTCGGAATTGCGTAGCTGATCATCCCATCCAATTTTGATTGACCATATTTGTTGCATCAAAATTCGTGATTTAATAGTGAAAGGCGTAAGGAAACCGAGTGGGTCGAACACAGACATAATAACGACTAAAAATTCTTGTTTTGTAGGTTTCTTTTCTCCCCTACAAATCTCTTCGAAGATTTTTTGCGTATTAAAGCTAAAAGTCAATTCATCCGTCACGTTTGCCCGTTTCAAACCTAAAACTTTTTCCCCATAAATCTCGGATTCATTTAATAATTTTTTAGGTTTGGATACTATCTTAGTATTATTAAATATAGTAGGTTCATTACTAGCCCATCCATACATCTGCCAGTTCGCGCTCCCGTTTATTTCGATTGCCTGCGCGACTTGACTCGAAGCTTGACTTATCGATTCGCAGCTTTCTAAGTAGTCGTCCATATAACAATTTTCTATGAAGTTTTTCGCTGTAACCGGGTATTTTACATTAAAACGTGCCGCGTTTTTATTTTTGATGTATAAGGCGGTAAAAGGTGACAATTTAGCTCCGAAAAGCAACGCATTCATTACGTACTCATCTGGCGGATCCATTCTATTTTTATTTCTCCAAAAAATCTTTGCGCGTCGCACTCGGGTTATTGATATCACCTTTAAAAGCGACAGCGAACTCTCTAAAATGCATTAAAACTCCTAGCAACTATTTTAATAGATCCGGACCTAATAATAATAAGTCGTTTAGACTTACTTTCGCCGTTTTAGCAGCCGCGTCAAAAACGAGCCGCACTTTTCCCGGTTTATTCGCGTTTTGTACGCCGAAATGTGGAAGATACCAGACTCTGTTTCCCTTAATTTCGCTGTCTACTTTTACAACAGATCCTTGTTGAATAAACCTATCCATTTCTCCATAGTACATCTCCGCGTAGTGCGATTGTCGATCAAGTTTTTGTTCGATTAAATGCAGGCGTCGAAGTGCGAGCGGTCGACTATTAAGTAACTCTAAATTATCGTCTTTCCACGGAAGGCCTACTTTCTATACATTGCCGTCATATTGGCTCGTGGTTTCTAATATATTCAGAGCTCTATCATCTGCCGAATTCAACTTTGAACTGAGTAAATTTATCCCTAACGCATCGATATCGAAATATGATTTTACAATATTGTCAAGCTCGTCGTTTCGGTTTACGCTCTTTCTCGAACCTACTTTAATTGCATTAATTTGTTACGTACAATATTTACGTTTCTCGTAGCCATGAACCTAAATCAACAAACACATCCTAAACAACAAAAACATCCTAACAAACACCGCAAAGCTACAAACGCTCCTTCGATAATTACGCAAAATTCGTGGTTAATTATAATTCGCAGTTGTCTTGCCCGATTAAAAGGTCTGGAGCTGCGTTGTAAGAGCCTATCTTTAATCGTGTTCATTTTTCGCAAAAATTCGCAAATTTTTCGTCAAGGTTTTGTGCAGGAAGAGCTAAGTCATTAATTACTAAGACGCTAGTAATCATGAATGTGTCCCATTCTCCTTTAATTTTCAAATTTACTTTTTGACTCGTGACAAGGGCCGCATCGGATTTACCTATACATCGCAACGCGACTTTTGATTGGGTTTTTTTTGCACCAATTTCATCTGCTACTTTTGCATTGATTATTGATACCTAAGAGCCCTCGTCTAGAAGCGCGTAAATTGTTTTTTCCGAGCACGTTCCTATTACCTTAATGGGGAGGATTTTTAAAAGAGACCCTGAAAATAGTCAAGATGAATTGATATCAGGCTTCGGTTTGTTTTTAGAGAGAGGAGCGTTGTTTTCTCGTCCGTTTTTTGTAGCATTATGAAAATATAGAAGATTATGATGTTTCCGGCGACAACGTTCACATGGATTTTCTTTGCATTCATTGCGCGAATGCCCCTCTTCGAGACAATTAAAACATAAGCGGGCTAATTTGACTACCTTCCATCGCTGAGCCACGGGTGTTTTTGCGAAATCTCGACGTGAATGCGTTTTATGATTTTTCCGTCCACAGTATGCGTAGACACCACGGAATTTAAAATCATTTTGTGTCTTAACTAAAGAATTCTCCGGCTTGTTCATGTACTGCCTTACTCGATGAAATTGGAAAAACTTCGGCTGCAATGCTCAATTCAACTTCTTTATAAATAAAATCGGATATTTTCTCTAAATCCGTTTTATTAGGGCCTTCAGAAGCTGTAAATCTCACGTAATTTGAAATCATCGAGTTAGACAGTTTACACATTAAATCGCTTACTAATTCGGGGCTGTATAAATAACCTTGACGATTTTCAAAGGATTTAATTGCTAATACGGCATTATTCAATCGCGTCGCGAATTCTACTAAGCTTATTTGACGAGAACTTATGTTTGGCAGGTTTTTAATTTCATTAATAATACTGTTTAGTATTAATTTTACATTGCCGAAACGCATTTCGAGCGTTTTCATAATCTCATCCGTGTTATTGCCTGCCACAAACAATTCTCGTTGTCGGAATAGTCACCGACTATAGTCGAAAGTTAAAAACCGCGTTTAAATTTAGACCACTCGAGCGGATCACCCAAAAATTTAGGTAAATTTAGGTCATTCTGTGCATTAACTTTACACTTTCATTATTTGTATTGCTTTGCAAGGTTGAGGTTAAGGATTTTTCCAGCAGTTTCGCTAATCGTTCAACGGAATTTTCGCTCGAGTGATCTTTGGCTCTATCAACTGAGACGGCGTCACTTCTTGGCAAGCCGCCGAGAGAAGTGCTGTGAGCGCTGCCGTTTAAATCGCCGCCGAAATTTGAATAATCAAAATTTTCGCGGACATTATCAACGGAAGAAGTATCGGACATTTCCACATTATAATTTCCGATTTCATCCTCAAAATAAATATTTTTATTCGACCTAAAAGTGTTATCTAAACGAGGACGTTTCGCGTTTAGATCATCTGTTGCCGTAGAATTTTCGCGCTTTCGGCATAGAGCACGATACCTTAAACTAATTGAGGCCGCTGCCTATTGAAGTTGTGTTCGCAAGGTTGAAACTCGTCGACGATCTTCTGTCTCCGCTGACTGTTGTTGACGTGTACTCGGCGAAATTCGACGTGCACTGCTGGGTTGGTAAGGAGCAGGAGGCGCTCCATTGCGCTCGTCTGCGAGGGGTGCGGGCGATCGTCGTAAATCGTTCGGCGCTTGAGAATGCGCCACTTCTGGAGAACGTCGGAGAAGGACGGTCGGCGCTTCATCGCGCGCAACCGTTTGAGCACGACGGCGAGAGGCGGTCGGCGCTTTAGGACGTGCAGCCGCTGGAAGATGTCCGCGAGGGGCAGTCACGCTTCAGCGCGCACAACCGCTGGTGATCATTGACGTGAGACAATCTGTGAGACAATCTGTGAGACACAACCGTTGACAGACGTCCTCGGGAGGCGGCCGGTGCTTGGTCGCGCGCAATCGCCGAAGCTTGCTGACGGAAAGGTTGGGTCGTTGGCAAGTCTCTGGGTATATTTTTCGCTGCTGATCGTCGACGAACGGGCGGCGCATCCGCAATTGCCTGTTCTCTTAGGCGTCATAGAATAGGCCGTTCTGGATCGGGTTGGACTTCTTTTTGCAGCTCTTTTCATTTTCGATCTTCAAAAAACTTTTGAAAACTTTTTGCGCAAATAAGTTTATTGCTGTTCACTATGAAGATCCGGCTCGAAGGACCAAAAAATGTAGCTCCTCTTTAAACTAAAGCGCAAAAAAGTTCTTTAAACACTTTTCTATGCTTTAAAAAAGATTTATTTGAAACGACCTTATTGGTCAACGTTTTACAGAGAAGTGAGCTTGCTCTTTCGTCTTCAAAATTTGACGTTTTTTTCTCGACATTCAATTTTTACAGAAAAATCAGCATGTGCTGTTATCAACATGGCGATTAAAATATACATAAAATATACGCCGTTCACAGCATACTTTCGCTTTTACGCATGCTCGTTCTTTCGCCTCGAAATTCAGCCCTTTGCTCGCCGTCCGCGAGAAAGCCTCTTCCCTTTCTCGCCCCACGCCCATCCAATTATGGATTTCAAAATCCGGAGAGGGAAATTCGTGGCCTCGGACGCTCCTCTTCGATCGTCGCGCGCACTACAAAACATATCCAATTGTGATATGTCGGGCTTAATTTCGAGACCGAAAAACATTTAAATAGAAGCGGGAACACACAATATGCACACCTGTGTACCAACTTTGTGATTAGAGTGACATTTATAATATTTATTAAGCGGAGCGGCATCGGGTGGCTCCTTGCTCGTCGACTCCATGTTGGCAACGATGTTAAAAAGATTGTACTCTCGTGTGACTTATGCCAAAGATTCAAGCATATATCGGTCCCGATGGAAGGAGAACTACAGTTAGTTGCTTCTGACGCTCCGTGCGATTTAATAACTGTCGATTTTTATGGTCCCCTTCCCCGCGCCCGGGGGGGGGGGGGGAGTGGAGTATATTTTCGTGATATTAAACGCTTTCACTAAATTCGTAAAATTATATTCAATGAAAAAGGCGACTATTTATATGGGCCTTAAACGCATATTTGAAGATTATATCCCGGAGTGCGATAAACCAAAGCATGTATTAAGCGATCAAGGAACACAATTCAGTCATGATATATAATTGTCACTTGATAAATTTTCAAGCGATTCACTCAGTCACTCACTGTACTCAATGTTTTT
>JAWWEO010020502.1:0-10100 GCA_035582975.1 Ormyrus labotus | reverse complement strand
GAGCGACATCGGCGGCGGACTAGTCCCCGCCGGTGATTGGCTGCCGCAATTCGGCAACGTCGAATCTCGCAGTTCGATCCTGCAGCTCCAAGCAGTGTTTGCTGACCCGCTCGAGAGAATAGTTGTGTCTCCGTGCAATCGAGGTGTCTTTTGTGCAAATTCGAGAAAGCAAGTGTGGAAAGTGTGCGAGCAGCAAGAAACGTTGATCTTGACCGCCAACTTGACAGAGAGAGAGAGAGAGAGCAGCCCAGCTTTGCCGTCGGTTATCAGGAAAACGGACAGCGGAGTCAAGTCTAAAGCGAGCGGATTGATTATAATTTCGCGATTAAATGCTTGTTTTCCCGGCAAGAAGAGTTCGGCGGAACTCCCTTTTGAGACGAAATCCTAGCGCGAGTATATTTTGTAAAGAAATCAAAAATAAAGAATTTGTGCCCGTGGTACGGGAAGTTTTAAAATTGTGTAATTTTATTTAAAAATAAAAACCACCTCACAACTAAAAATTGATCTTGAGGCCATTATTTTAATGGTAATCTGTAGATTTTCACATACGCAATCAATACCCGTAGATAGTTTTATTGTAAAGCAATTATTTATGCAATTTAAAAAAAAAATTTTTAATTCCGAAAATTCGTATTTTAAATTGCGTGCCGAGCTCTATTGAAAATGTCATGTGGGTTCCAATGGAATTCAGTAAAATCTACGTGATATTTTCAATAGTGTAATATACGTCTAATCACGTGTAATACATATGTATTGGACGAGCCCAGCTGAAAAATATCACGTGATATCAAATGTGAGATCTCACATGAGATCTCACATGATATCTCACATGATATCTCACATGATATCTCACATGACCTCACGTGATATTTCATGTGAGTTTAAGATACAATTCCTTACGTGAGATCTCATGTATAAAGTTTTTAAAATTAAAAATAAATATCAAAAACGCTTCGAAACGTAGATTTTTTGACTTATCTGGGGGGCGGTACAACCTAACAGGCAACTCCCAATGTTGAGAAATTGACTTTTTATTATCTAAGAGATTTTAACAGCTCACGAACCGCAATATCACGTGAGATCTCACGTGATATTTTTTAGCTGGGAGGCGTACTGTGCTGAAGTTTTTTTTACAATAAATCCGTAAACCCATCCCATCAACCAGCAACACGGGGGATATTTAATAATTATTAATAATACTTTAAACAATAAATTGAAATGTTTTGGGATTTGTGAAGGTGCCAAGATGATATATAATTTATGAGCAACCACAGATTAATTTTTGAAACTCAATTGGATTTATTTAGTACTGAAGAATTGTTATTTTTCATACTTATTTAAATATCTAAACGCTGCATTAAAATACTGATTTTATTTAATGTTAACTATCATTATACACTAACTTATTTAAATTAAATACTGAATTTAATTAGATACTAACTATAATTCTACGCTTATTTTATTAACCAGTCCTCGAGAAATACCCCGGTTAAGGAGAGCTTCCTTTGGCCAAGTTCTTCCTTTAGGAGATTACCGGCAAAAGGAACACGGAGTCGCCACACTTACGTCGTCGCCAAGGTTCAGCGCGACTCGGACAAGACCTGCTTGTAGCTGTCCGTCCTAGGGCACAAGGATATTGGGAAAATGATCCACGAGAGCCTCGATTCGGCGCCTTTTGCAGGCAAATTTCCCTTTGTAATCTAATTTTAATCCGACTCCCGCTTTCGCGAGATTTGTTTTTGTTCTCGGTCTTTTTACTTTAGAGAGCTTATATTCGAACGTGCATATTTTCAATATGTTCTCCGCGATGCGCGCTTTCGTTTGAGACGCCGCGCGTTGCGGGTGCATCTTTTTCCACGATTTTTCAGCGAATAGTTAAATTATTCGTCGATCTATATTGTTGTATTCGTGCCGCGCTATGTAAATTAGGTAAATAAACGCGCGAGGCGCTCTGGTCGTTCTCAATATTCTTCCTGGGTGTTGGATGGTCCCCCCAAAAGAAATGGAAAAGGTGTGAATGGGAACGAGGCAACTTAGCATTTCTTTTAAAAGCGAACTAGTTTTTTTTTCATAATTTATCGTGCGCTGCGTAACGATGTAACGGACTCGTTTGGCCCAATGCTTCTGTCGTACGTTGTTGCTGCGTAGTGGAGGTAGGCTGTCCCTGATTCGTGGGCCTTGATTGGAAGTCACTCGAGTTTGGTCATCTCCCTGTCCTGGGTAGGCTCTGCCTATCATTAAGAGGCTGATCGTGCAAAATAAATAGTAAATAAATAACTCATCAACTACGCAACTCGGAGGAGATTTAATTAATTATAAATAATACTTTAAACAATAAATACGCAGACCCATCAACCATGCAACCGGGGGGAGTAATAATCAATTATAAATAACTAGGGGGCGTTGCCTCCTGCGCGCTTGCGCACGCCAACCCCCAAATAAAATTTTGACTGTAATCGTAGTTATTAAAAATATTTTACTATAACTTTAAATTACTTTACGAGAAGTATCCATTTTGATGCACGTGACATAATAAACCATTAGCAGGTGAATGCGCTGCTTTGATTGTATTGAAAGATGGCGATATACCTGTAACGACCGGCTAGTTCAGCCGTCGCATAAATTTAATAATGAAGAAAAACCGAAAAGAATTCAACGCGGAAAACGCTATTTTCGAATGAAACGAGAGCCGGAGACTCTCGACAACGTGAGTAGGAAGGTCCTCTTGCCTCGTGTGCTTACTGGCTCCTCTGCTTGCCCGCACTGCTGTTGCTACGAAGCTAGAAAAACGGGATTCGCGGGGAAGCCGCTAAGAAATAAACAACACGTGTTTAAATGATAAGACGCGGTTTATTTACGAAACAGAAAACTAACAAGAAAATAAAGAAACAGAAATAATATTGTTTGCGCGAATCGCGAAGCAGCAGGCGCGGGGCGGCCAGACAAGCGGCACGGCGTGAAGGATCTCGAGAGAGAGAGAGAGAGAGAAAGCAAATCAAGCTTTGCCCAGAGCGGGCACTCACACTTTTTCCGCGAAGTCGCCAGAGAAACTTTTTCGCAGCGTCAACTCGTCGTTGCTCGGAAGTTCGGGTGCAAGGCAGCCTCTCTCGTACGTGGCGATCACGAGTCACAAAAATGAACTGCACCGGGCGCGTAAACTCAAAAACTCCGCTCGGGTCGAAGGCCGAAAACAATCTGCTTAATCGCGGTATCGCGCTCTCGCAACACCGCGCTCTCGCGACACCGCTCTCTCTCTCTAACCCTCTCTCTCTCTCTCTTACCTCAGCGCCCTCCGCGTCGTCTGCTCTCCTCGGCACCTGCAAGTTTCTAACATTGGTTAGAATGTAAAGCATTTAAAATAATTACAAGGGCCAGCTGAGAGAGAAGAATGTAACGTTCGTTACACTCCCCTCCCCCAGACGCTGGTAGCCGGACGGCGTGCCAGCTCTGGAACTTCACCTTCTCTCTCTCTGTTACTACCTGTGCGGGGTAGTCGCAACAACTTAGAACCGAATTCGAGGGGATTACGAAATAACGGAGTCGAGATTTGGTGGAAAAATATACTTTATTTTGAGCGCCAATTCGCAGGCTGTAGCACGCACAGCGCACTACAGCGATGACGTAGCAGGACGCCTACAGCGGCGAGTCGCGGTGGCGCTAAGCGCCTATATGTAGCGTGGATGGTCCGCTACATTGGGGTGGCCACACACATAGCACTTGCGTGTGGTCACCTGTGGTGGGTGCTCACGTGCGTGCTGGGCCTCCCGTAGCCTCCGGAGGATCTCAGCCTCTTTGGCCTCATTGGCTCGGCGAAGCGCCGCCAAATCTTCGCGAATCCTCGCTTCCTCCTTTTCGGCCTCCTTTTGGACCCGAAAGCGCAGTCGGAGGACGCGCCCTTTTTCCGCGACGTGCCGCTCTTCTTCGACGATCGCGGGGAAGCGTCCCGCACGCTCCACGCCGCGGATACCGTCGTCGCGGCAGAAGCAGTCCAGGGCGGAGAAGGCCACCTCCTGTGCCTGCGCGGCCTGGTTCTTCAGCGTCTTGGCTTCGGATAGGAGGCTGTGGATTTTCTTCCACTCCGCCTCTAGGGCGGCTCCGTACTTGGGGCGCGTCCCCCGTCGCTGGAAGAGCTCCTGGATTCGAGGAGCGTGAGCTCCTGCTTCTCCGGATCGTCGGCAGGGTCTTCGGAGCTGCTCACGGTCTTGCCGTCGAAGGGTGGCTCGTCCTCCACCTTCCTCCCTGTCTCCTCTTCTTCCTGAGTGACGGTGAGGCGCGTCATTGCGTCGACGGCCTGCCTCGTCGTCATGATGTTCTGATGGTTCATCTGAAAAAGGGGATCTAAATTAGCCAACGATTGAGAGCGCGCACGTTGGCGCGATTACGCTCGGTACGCGCGATCTGCCTTCGCTGCCTTCGCCCGAGTTATTCGCGGGGTTACGCTATTAGCCGGAATTACGTTGGACGCGTGATTACCAGTGTCCACGGTGACCCGGGTCTTACGCGGTCTACCTCGCTTTTTTGGCGTAAGCGACATCGCGTTTTCGCTAAGCTGAGTCGAGCTATCAGTCGGGTTGAATTCGCTCATCTTACCTTGCAAAGCTTGCGAATGCTGTATAGCGATACGCGCTTGCGTGAGATCTTTAATTCTTGATTTTTGAAGCAGTTTCTGTAGCTTTTGATCGCGTCGGATTCGAGCTGTTGCTTCGAGCTCGTCAGTTTCGGATGCGATAAAATCCGTAGTCGAGTAATCTCCTTGCAGTCTTCTATACAGTCTCCTAGTACAATCGAGTACGTCACCACTCGTTAGAAGCTCTAATTCTTGCAAGACTTTTATTACTTTTCTCGCCGGCAGACTATCTATCCACTCCATTAAGACGTGGTCGTACGCGTCGCTTGCGCTATTGCTCGCTTCAGCCATTTCGGAAGAAAATTAATTAATTCTGTTAAAGTAATTTGCGAAAAATTAAACAAGAGGAAAAATTTTCCTAGGCGATTATCGCGGTAAAATTTTTAACGAAGTTAAATATTTGATAATCAATTATTAGTTGAATTTCGCGATAACGCTTTTTAATTGGCGAAGGGAAATTAAATTTTTAATTTTCCGAACTATTTTCGGTGGATAATTAAAGATTTTCTAAAGTGCAAATGTGTATTTGCAACTAAAAGAAAAGAAACGAAAATTTTATTTTCCCTTCGCGCAATCGCAATAAAATTTTTAATTTTTACAAAAAAAAAGAAAGAAATTTTTCTTGATTAATTTTAATTTTTCTAAACAAAAAAAAAGTAATTTAGTTTTCAACGAAAGCACACAAAAAAAATAATTTAATTTTTTAACACTGCCAAAAAAAAAAATTTAATTTTCAAATGATATTACAAAAAAAAAATAATTTAATTTTTGGCTTTTATAGCCGCGCGAACAATTTCGGTAAAGACTCAGTTTTTCGAGTCGCGCCTACTTCGCACACATGTACATACATACGTTCAAACTGCGCTTCAGCGTTACGTTTACCACCAATAAATCAATTGGTGGTAAACGTAATATAAATTATTAAAAAAATATAATTGTCACATCAATGTAGAGTATTGCGCATCAATATTAAGTATAAAATATTTGTATAAATATTTACACAAAGGACGCGATAAAGCGTATGTGAAAATGAGTAAAAAAGATCCGACCACTTTAGTGTATAATGAAATTTCAGAGTACATAGATTGTAAATAAGTCAGTCCTAAGGAAGCTGCATGGCGAATCTAAGAATTGCCAATATGTGGAAGGTCTCATGCTATTATAAAATTAGCAGTTCACCTAGAAAATCAACATAAAGTAATATTTTCTGAAGATAATATTGATGTTAAAAGTTTGAATAAAAAAACCACGTTAACAGCGTGGTTTGAACTAAATAAAATTGATACTTTTGCTGAAAATATACTTTATGGTGATATACCAGAATATTATACTTTTTCTAGTAATAAAGAATGCATTAGGCCCAAAAATTATAGCAATACTTTGGGTAGATTAGTATCCGTGTTGCCTAAAGAACAAGAATTATTTCATTTAAAACTGATATTACATCCTGTTAAAGGCACAAAATCATTCAGTGACTTGTGACAGAGCAGCAAGTAGCTCTGCACAAACGTTAGAAATTCAAATTATTTTATTTGCATTAGTTAAACCGATCGTTCAGAGGTGAGTGAACCCGGAGAGTCTCCTCTCCGCGCTCGCTCCCTTCTTTCGTTTAATTTATAATTTCGAGTAGAGGGGTTTTAGCGCAAAATCCCCTCTTCCCGAAACTGTATAAATTAGCACGTTTTCGCGAGTTCGACGGAGTCTTCGGTGAACTCTTGCCGAACTAGAACTAGCGGGAAGCCACCCCGGTGTAGATGCGCCCGGGTCGTTTCCTAGACTCCCTCGGTCTTGCGGTCTCACTAGAAAGCGTGTAAACTAGATGTTTAATTTGGCAAATCGTAATTTTATTGTTTCAGATCGATCTCAGAAAGCGAAGCTGTTAATTTACGTTGTACATAAGGTTTAATAAATTAGATTTAGTTTTAATATATAAATTCTGAAATTAATTTTTTTTGTACAAAACCCGAGTAACGCTTCCTTTTTCCCGAAACAGCTGAGTGTAAATACGCTAGCTGTATTTTCATTTGAAGGGCGGTGTTATATTGTCGCTTCTTCACGCGGAGTAATAATTCAGTGTAGATTGCGCTGAACTATTACGAACAAATAAGTACACTCCGTTACAGACTTAAAAAAATTTAAAGGTATTTTTTACTTCTCTTTCACAGAAACAGCCGTAGCAATGGATCTAGTTGAAAATGATAAAGAAATTTTCAATGCATTTGATGAGGCATGTTCTACAATGTTTTCACATCAATTAAGATCATATTTTGCTTGGTATTTAATAAAAATTCAAAATAAAAACCTTCTAACATCTACAACCGAGAATTTAGCACTTTGTGAAATTGAAAACATTTTAACCGCAAGATAAACCCGTGGAAGAATTAACTTTTCATGAAAAAAAAAAAAATTATGAAATATTATTCAAAGATTCATATATAAAGTTAAATATTGATCAACAAATGATTTTTGATGACATAATCAATAATTTCGAAAATCAATTTTTTTTTTACGTAGATGGCCCTGGGGGTACAGGAAAAACTTTCTTGTACACTGTTTTGATATATTATTTTTTAAGTAAAAGAATAGAAATTTTAAGAATAGCATGGACTGGTATAGGAGCCATACTACTTCCCAAAGGAATGACAACACAGAACTTTCGGATTACCTTTC
The DNA here is from genome assembly GCA_035582975.1 of Ormyrus labotus. NCBI lineage: Eukaryota > Metazoa > Arthropoda > Insecta > Hymenoptera > Ormyridae > Ormyrus > Ormyrus labotus. The sequence continues at coordinate 2,803 of JAWWEO010020502.1, read as the reverse complement.
GATTTATCATCAGCTGTAGTGTCTTATCTTACATTCATTGATAAGAAAAAGCTTTTGTCTTGTAGAGTTTTTATTTTAGATGAAACTCCCACAATGCCAAAAGAAGCAATAGAGATTATCAACAATACACTTTGCGACATATGTCGAAATAATAAACCTTTTGCTAATAAAACTTCTATTTGTGGTGGAGATTGGAGACAAATAGTCAAAAACTGTACTCTATGGTCAAATTTCAAATCATATCATTTAACACTTAATATGCGTTCAGTAAATGAAGAATTTTCCAAATTATTACTCAAAATTGGTGATGGTGATATTGAAAATTTAGTTATACCAGACAATTGGAAAACCTCCAATGTTTGTTATAAAATTTTTGGGACTTCAGTGAATAATAAACGATGATCTATCAGATCGTGTGATTCTGTGTCCCTTTAATGAAGATACATATAAAATAAATGATAAAGTTTTGAAAAAAATTGAAAGTAAAGAAGTTGTATATTACAGCATAGATACAGCTAGACACAAAGGAACTGATGAAACTTACTTATCTATTCATACAGAACTAAAATATCTTACAGAATATTTATATTCTTTAAAATTCTCAGGTTTTCCTGTGCATAAATTATATTTGAGAATAGGAGCTAACGTAATGCTCATTAGAAATTTAAGTATAAGAGATGGTCTTTGTAATGGTACAAGATTAAAAATTTCAAAATTATTCAAATACTATATTGAAGCTAAAATTATTACTGGAGATAAAAAAAATTCTTATGTCTTCATTCCAAGAATAGTTTTGGACATAGGTGATTTTACAACATTACCCTTCATACTCCATCGAAGACAATTTCCTATTGTATTAGCATTTGCCATGACAATAAATAAATCAGAAAGTCAAAGTTTCGAATCAGTAAGGTATATGTAGCTCTTTCACGTAATCCCCACAAATTGTTTATCGAAAACAAATGTGATGATCCAGATATTATACAAAATATTGTTTGGAAAGAAATTTTTAGATAACTAGCAACATCTTCGATAGCTGTCAAAATTTTGAAGAAAAAATTCTGATAACGTGGAACAATCAACATGAATAACGACCAATTAAACAAGTTAAAAAATAAACTTCAATTCTCTTCGTTTATTCTGCTCGGATTATTTTATCATAAAATTATTTCTTTTTCGGATATATAAATCATAAATGTAACTATTGTAACTGCCTCTTTAAATTACTCAAAAACAGACTTAGACACGAAAGAACACAACACAATATTTTAAATAATAGTTGCAAAATATGTGAATCAAAATTCAAATATAGAAAATATTTTTTGAAACATATAGAGAACACAGTCAAAATTACAATCATACCAACTACAAATACAACTGTATAAAGTGCAAACGAAAATTCAAGAGGTTTCCTTAAAAGACATTTCCATAATCATATAATAATTCATCCTCCAAAATTCACTTCCCGAAAAAGTAGAGCACTCTCAAAAAAGAGTCTGAATGGAATAAGCATCAGGGGGAGCCGCAAAAGGGGGGAGCCTCAAAAGGGGAGGAGCCATAAAAGAGGGGAGCCGAATTTACGGCGGCAGCGGCAAAATCTTTTTATAATATAGAGAGATACTTTAAGCAATAAATACCCAAATCCATCAACCATGCAACCCGGAGGAGTATTTAATAATTATTATTAATGATTCTTTAAACAATAAATACCTCAACCCATCAACCGCGCAACCCGGAGGACTGATAATTAATTATAAATAATACTTTAAACAATAAATACCGAAACCCATTACCCACGCAACCCGGGGAAAAGTATTAATTAATAATAAACAATAAATTAAACACATACACTGTACACCCCACAACCACGTAACGCGGCAAAATTATTAAATAATAATAAACAATAAATTAAACAAATACACTGTATCACTCACAACCACCCCAGGGGAAAGCATTAATTTAACAATAAACAAATAATTTGTAATGATAGCTCACTCCCGCGAGAAAACTAGCGTGCGGCTAGTCCCGAGCGCCACCGCCAGACGGCTACCCGTTGTGCGCCGCGCCCGTAGTCAGACTAGCCGCTTGAAGCACATAAGTATCGCAAGCCGAGGCTCAGCATCTGCACTCCGGCAACCCGACCGGGGTAAGGTGGTGGAGTCCGACCAGCCTAGCGACTGTCCAGGACGACACCTAACTCCGGAACAGTTACCTGTCTTACCCGCCATTTCCGATCCTCCACCGGTTCAAAGCCGCCCTATTAAAAAAATCTCTATAGATTCTATGTATATATATATGGAATGTCTGTATAGATCTATACGGAATCGATATAGAATCTATATAGATATCTATTTAGAATCTATGTAGAAATCTGTTCCAATTCGTTATATAGAAATCTATGTAGAAATCTATATGGATCCTGAAAGCTTTTTGGAAGGTGGAGGTGCCAAGGAAAGACTATACTTGAAGCAGTTGTAGTATTTTAAAATTTGAATATTTATTAAATTTAAATTTAATGCACATACATAAGTTTTCGTATTGATATTTTCGTTACTCCACGATTTATTTAAATTTACTTAATTACTATCTACATCTAATTTCAATATACGCAAATTATCTCTTACATTTATTTTATTCAATTTATATACTGTCCGCGATCCCTAACTGTTAGAAATACTCCCGGGGAAGGTGGCTTCCTGGGCCGAGTTCTTCCTCTGGCGAGGTTGCCGGCCAGGAAGTATAGGAACGCCGCACTTACCTCGAAATCGAGTGTTCAGCGCGACTTGGAGCAGACCAGCACTAG
>JAWWEO010020501.1:0-10106 GCA_035582975.1 Ormyrus labotus | reverse complement strand
ACGATGATAAAACCTAAGAAAAACTTTATATGAAATATTATTTATCAACATTTATAAATATATCACATAACATTTATTATGCAACATTGCAGAAACCTTTCCGAAATATTTCCAGCAAAATTATCACGAAGTTTCTTCGGAAGACCAACGCAATGATTGCTGTAATGTGTCCAGAAACCACGCACAAATATTGCTGCAATATTATCTGCTATCTTTTTACAGCAAGTTAAAATAAAACAAAATATATTACAGCAAAGTTGCAGAAACCTTTCCAAACATATTTCCAGCAAACTTATCACGAAGTTTCTCGTATCGTTTCTAGAAATAACTCTGCAACATTTAGGCAAGGTAACTTTGAAATCGAAATTTGTAACCGAATTTCAAACCAATTAATCGCAGAACTTTTCAAAAATCTCGCCAAAATAATACAGAAAAATTTTAGCCGGATGATCAACGCAATGATTTCTGTAATAAGTCGAGAATCTACGCATAAACATTGCTGCAAAATTCTCTGTTATCTTTTTTTGCGAGTTAATTTTAATAAAATAAACTATATCAGAGCAAACTTGCAGAAAACTTTGCAGAAATATTTCTGGGAATCTTATAACTAAGTGATAAGTATTTTTTTTTTATTGTTTGTAGAAAGAATTCTGCAACTTTTTAGCAAGGTCAATGCTAAATATCTCTAACCGAATTCCAAACACATAATCACAGAACTGCACCATAGCCCAAATAATAAGCAAAATAATAAATCTTCCTCGGAAGTCCAAAATACAATGATTCCTGTAATTTATTAAAAAATTTCGTATAATCATTGCTCCACATTGTTCCAATATTCTTAATTGGAACAAATGTGCGGAAAAAATTAGTTTTCCAATTTTTTGATTTAGAATGTTCTTGTATTTAAAGAAATTGTGTACTGCAGGCAACTTCAGTATTTCGTGTTTTTTTTTCTTTTTTATTCACGGTGATTGATTAAATTATTGATAATATTATTTATTAGTTAAGTATTAATTTTGTATTATGTAGTCTAATTATCAAGTTATTAAGTTAAATAAATCAAATTTGTATTTATTCATTCGAGTTTCCTATCTTCATAATATTATTATGCGTGTACTTCAAAGAGCTTGAAATTCGTAGGCGGAAGCGGTTCTGTTATCCTCTATATGCAAAGTTTTACTGAAAGCTGCAAGGATATGTTGCTTTGAAACCAAAGAATGATTGTTTTGTTTTATGATTTTATGAAAATTAATTTTCAAGGTTTCTACATTTATTGGTCTGAACTTGAATTTCGGATTTTGTCTAGAAAATACTGTGGATAATAAATCAAATAGAATCTAACATTTATAGGACTCGACTAGAAATTCGAAGTTTGCTTGTAAAATGCTGTGGATTTTACTGCAAATAGATCAACTGACTTCCAGAAAAAATTAAAGACATTTTGTTTGGTTAAATAGGACATACATCTCAAGAATATTATATAAGGTGCATATACATATATAATACTTATTTAATTTTCTTAATTTATTTACTGATTTTTATAATTATGAAAGAAAATGGACAATATCATTTTAAGATATTTAATTAAAATATAATGATTTTGGTGATATGCGTTTTGTCTTATTGTTGCAAACAAAATTAATTTATCAGCACAAAATCATATTTTATTCAATTACCGCTTTCACGTTTTATTAATATATTCATTATAATTATGAAAGAAAATGGACAATATCATTTTAAGATGTTGAATTAAAAAATAATGATTTTGGTTATGTGTTTTATCTTATTGTCGCAAACAAAATTAATTTATCAGCACAAATCTATATTTTATTCAATTACCGCTTTCATGTTTTATTAATATATTAACTACAGATATATATATATTGTTGACCAGGTCAACAAAATTTGACTTATTTTTGGTAAGTGAAACTCTAATATACCTTCCCGGAGGTTTTTGGTGCATTGAATATGAATCGGAACTCAGAATTGTTGTATTATGTCAAGTTTTCGAGATATCATAAACTGAAAGTGCAAAAAACGCTGTTTTTCGTCATTTTTGAGGTTATATAACCTGATAATCAAAAACTTTTTGAAAAAAGTAATGAATGCTTCTAAAAATATAACTCTTCCCCTTTAAAATAAATTTTTAATAGTGTTGATATCTTTTTTTTTCTCCGACATATCGTAATTTGAAATTTGTTTCTCACGCATATTCTCAGATTCGTAGCAAACACACAGCAACAAACAGCTCTGCTGTTACATTCAACGGTCATGTAACTAAAACGCTAATATATTTTTCCGGAGGTTTTTGGTGCGCTGAATCTGAATCTGAGCGCAGAATTGCTCTATCACGTCAGGTTTTCGAGATATCCTAACCTGAAAGTACAGAAAACGCTGCTTTTCGTCATTTTTGAGGTTGCATAACCTGATAACCAAGAACTTTTTCAAAAAAGTAATGAAGGCTTCTAAAAGTATAACTCTTCCCCTTTAAAATATAGAATATCCATCAGGAAATTTATATTTTTGAGGTCGCTGAAGTCAAGTCCAGTGTTCAAATTAAAAAAAAAAATAAAACCATAAAACTGTAAACCATTGCCCCTGAGCCCGTACAATCTTCAAACCTGACCTTTAAACGATCGGCCGTAAACCATCAACTCTTAAACTATAAACCATGATCGATTAAAGCCTAAATCTTTAAACCCTACAATCTTTAAGCCATAAACGTCTAAATGTTTGAAATCGACCTACAATTCGATGACGTATCTAATTGTTATAAGCAGCCCGCATAGACTCTCCGCGCCGTTTAGCCAGCGCCGCATTAGATTAGTTCGCTGCTCGCCACTAGTTTAAGCGATCAGGGTTTAAGGATTCAAGGTTAATGATTTATAGTTTAACTGTTGATGGTTTACGGCTGATGATTTAAAAGCCAGGTTTAAATATTGTAGGGGCTCAGGGTCAATTGTTTACGATTTTATGGTTTTATTTTTTTTTTAATTTTAACACTGGACTTGACTTTAGGGACCTCAAAAACAGTATGTTTGCTAGGAATCTGAGAATATCGGTGAGAAACAAATTTCAATTTCGATATCTCGGAGAAAAAAAGATAGCACGATTAAAAATTTATTTTAAAGGGGAAGCGTTATACTTTTAGAAGCATTCATTACTTTTTTCAAAAAGTTCTTGGTTTTCAGGTTATATAACCTCAGAAATAACGAAAAATGGCGTTTTTTGCACTTTCAAGTTAGGATATCTCAAAAACTTGACGTGATAGAGCAATTCAGAGCTCAGATTCAGATTCCGATTCCGCGCACTAAAAACCTTCGGAAAAGTACATTAGAGGTTTAGTTGCATGACCCTTGTTTATCTGTGTAATTTTTTTTGTTATAAAAAATATAAGAATATATAAGAAATATATGGAGAGTGAGAGAGAGAGGAAGTGTGATTAGGAGCGCGTATAGCAAAGTAGAAAAACGCAGATTTTAGAATTCAAGGAGGGTAAGAGACAAGAAAGTGAGGAAAAGAAAGAGGGAGCAAAAAGAGAAAAGGGAGAGTGTCAGGGAAAACGAAGGAAAAGAGAAAAGGAAGAAATAAAAAAGGTACAGAAGGTAGGGTTAAGACGGAAAAAAATGAGGCACAGAATAAGTAGAACACGTGAGCGGAAAATGGATAGAGAGGAAAGTTAAACGCGAAGGAGAGTCAGGGCATGAAGATACCGGATAAAAACGAGATTTAGGGTGAATGTACATAAGGCTGTACTGTGCTGTGCTGTGCTGTGCTGTGCTGTGCCGTGCTGCCCAATTTCCTTATTTCTTTTGCATTGCATTTTCTTATTCATCGTGGTATAAACCGTGGATGAATAGGAAGATGCAATTCGAAAGGAATAAGGAAATCGAACAGCATGGCACAGCGCAGCAAAACACAGCACAGCACAGCCCTATGTACATTTACCCTTAGAACTAGAATTAGAATTTATTAAAATAGTCCAAGGACTCAGTCCTAACTGTTCTAGGCTGTTACAGAGTTAATGCAATAAATACAATAATCGCCGAGCGTGTCCTGAAGCGCAGGTACACTTAAGTTAATAATAAAAAAAAATCTTAAAAAATAAGTAAGTATTAAACAGTAAAAAATAAAAATAAAAAAATAAAAAAATAAAAAAATCAAAAATAATACAAATAAAAATAAAACAAGCGAATAATAAAAGCGTTGCAACTATACATATAAAACTATACATATAAAACTATACATATAAAACTATACATATAAAACTATACATATAAAACTATAAATATTACCCTTACAGAGTAATAGGGTCAGAAGTGGAACTGGAAGGGGAAGGAGCGCAAAAGGAAAGTGAAGAGGAGGGGAAGACACTTCTAGCACATCCGCGATTGCAGAAAGATTGGTAACACAGAGGGTAAATAAACAGAAAGAAAAAAACAGATCAAGAAAGTCGGAAGTAAGAAATAGGGGAACAATCAAAGCGCTCTTTGAGACAAAAAACATGAAAAGAAAAGAAAGGGATAGCTCAAAAGAAAAGGATAATAGAGAGAGTAAAAAATAAAGAGAGATAGAAAGAGGAGAGAAAAAGAAAAGGGAGGAAGAGATAGATAGGGAGAAGGCTGAAAAGAACTTGTACGAACGTTTCAGAACGAATAGAAAAATAGGAAGATCACCAGAGAAAATACAAACAAGGGAAGAAAAAGAAGAAATAGATCAGATAAGATAAATTCTGAAAAAATAAGCGAAGATATGGGGAAAGAAAGAGAAGAGCAAAAAAAACAAAGAGAACGGTAGACGGAGTAGATGAAAGGATGAGAGAAATGGAAAAGAGATCAATTGAGATGGAGAAAAGGCTGGAAGACATAAAAAAGAAAAGCCAGGAGAACAAGGGGGAGATAACAGAGAAGTTAGCTATGACGTAGACCATACTTAATCTCATTCAGTTAGTTATCAGTTCAGTTAAGAAATAAAGAGTAACTAAAAATAACTATTAAGTTCAATAAAATATTATAATAATATAAGAAATCTATCATATTTTATACTGTATTTCTCTACATTCACATACATTTCCATATGTTTCTACACATTTCTATACATTTTTCATTCTTAAGGTTTTAATCTAATCTTGGCCAAATATTAATAACTGACATACTTTATAAAATTTTGTATTACAAATAAAAAAAAGGATGTTCTCTCGTTTGTAGTGGTGCACACCGAGTTCTATATACAAATCTAAAAAAAAATCCTATAATCCCTCAAGCTGCATACACCACGTCAACGAGTTTTATACAGAAAGTCTAAAAATAACGGTTTAATAAACGGTTTAATACGTCACTTAAAATTTGACAATTATAGAACATGATATGATTGGCTTTTAAATCTAGGCGCGAAAATATATCATATTTAAATTTTGTGTCACGAAAAACAATATCATGAGTAATAAATATTCATTGAAAAGTATATAGGCATTAAAATAATAATTAAGAATTTACATTGTTCTAAATTGCATAATTTGCACTTTAAAAACAAAATTATTTTAAAGTAATAGTACTTTTCGACACTGGTGTTAAAGTTGATTAGTTACCTCGTAAGACACACTTCGCCCGAGCGAAGCGAGGTAAAATAAAGACGCCACGAGATTCAGCACGTCTTAAATAACTATAAATGCTTTAGCTTAGTTAATAAAAATCCATGTAAGAACCTGCTTAAAATTTTGACTAGGATATCTAAAAGGTAATCTAAAGATAAACTATATAATATAATGTTACTTTTAGGATGGTGAGGAATTAAAAAAAATACAAACTTTTATTATTTCCAATTCATTTATTGATCGGTTGCTGGCTGGTTCAATACTGGCGTTCGTCGGCGTCGCTCGTCCTTTTATACCTCTCGAGGTTCAATTATTCCGCTTCCAATTCCACGCTAGCCGATGTCGATCTCGTAACCTCGTTCCTTATCATCGCGCTATTCGATAAGAACCCGCGCGCTTTCTCTCGATTCGCTTGACCCTTCGCGCGCTTGTTGCGGCGCCTCGTGTTCTCTCGTTTCTCCTCCTTGTTTCGCGCCTTTTCTTTCGCGCGCTTGTTGCCGCTTCTACAATTCGCGTATTCGACGCCTCGTGTTTTCTCGTTTCTCCAACTCGTTTCGCATCTTTTCTTTACTGTCTTTTGGCCCCAGGAACTCAATGATTTTCCTGTGCACGCATGTGATTCTCATTACTTCGGAACAGGTTCCTCGTTGGAATCTTTCTCGGCCTCAGATGAACTTATACGTTCATTTGAATGTTATACCATCCCTACGCACGAAAGGGTGTTTTAGAGAGAAACTCGGGTTCGAAAGAGCACGAGGGAACGAATTAGGGAAGGAGATACGACATTTTAACAATAATTGCCTTAACAATATAATCGCCTTTCACATTTTTTTTTAATTCGGCATACATCATTTTCTTAAAAAATGCGCTTCGCTAACACAATTTTCAATAAGCGCGATAAACGAAAATATAAATAAACATTCTAATAATAAATTGTCAAAAAATTTTTCTGACATGAACAAGGATATCTATCACACATTCATACCTACACACGCACCATGATATGTACATAATACATTGATTCTACAAATGCATCCATACCTTAAAACTAATATGTAAGTGGACAGAAACAAAATAAGTTATAACATTTACACGCCATCCGAATTGTGGTTTTGAATCTACCGAGGGAAGATAAACTCCTGATCTTGGCAGGCAGGGAGTTCCAGGAGCGGGCGCCTTGCACCTTAAATAATCGCAATCCTGTTTCGGTGCGCATCAGGGGAGGCACAAGTTCTTTGGTGTTTTCGTCACAATTGCGTTGGTCTTGCAAAAAAAGTGAGTTAAGTAAACAGATTCGGAGATGCGGATTATCTTGTACGTTAACAGACATAGGAAATATTGCCTACGCATGTCAGTGCGCATCCATTGCAAGTAGACCTTGCGAGGGAAAACATGATCGTCTCTCCTAAGACCCTTCACGTATCGCACACAGGAATTTTGTAAAATTTGAAGTCTCGTCTTTATTTCTTGAGAGACATCCAGCGTTACTGTGGAGTAGTAATCTAAATGAGAGAAAAATAGTGCCTCTACCTTGTGAAGCTGCTTGCGAAGAGCCTCAGTGGTGTATTGTCGAAAAAATCGAGGACTATAAAGAATTCGGGTTGAATTTCTTTGTAACGTAATCCAAATGAGATTTCCACGAAAGTGTGGGTCTAGTACAACACCAAGACTGTGCGCAGTCACTGAACGGGACACGAACACCATCCACTAACTCAATGCAGGGGGGCTGCTGCCCATCTTTACCAAAGAAGTTTATCACAAACTTGCGCCTATCAAAGAACAAGGCTTTGATTTTGCCTACATTAAGCTGCAGAGAGGTATCCTGTGCCCATTCTGCTACTGCACCTGCCGCCTGTTGGGGAAGCGCTATGCCCTTAACCAGTTGCTCATGTGCAATTTGCGTATAAATTTGCAGATCGTCTGCATAAAGAATATGCTGTGCCCTCTCAGGAAACAGTACGTCACGTAAGTCGTTAATGTACAGACAAAAAAGTAAGGGAGCCAAGACTGAACCCTGCGAAATACCAAGATTTGTGGTAATCCACGATGATTCGTAACCAGATATTACAACCGGCATTTATTTGAGAAATACGAATGTATCCACAGAAGTGCAGCCCTGGAGAAACCCATACTATCCAAACGAGTAAAAAGACGCGATGACAGAATCTTATCAAAAGCCTTGCTGAAATCAAACATTAATAAAATAGTCACTAGTTTTTTGTCTATACCAAGTCTTATGTCATCTGTTAGTTTCAGCAGGTCAGTCTCACAATCAGTCGAATAAAAAAATCTGAACCCCGTCTGGAAGATCTTATTCTTAACAAGAATTTCGTATATTTGTTCGTGGGCAAGCTTTTTCAGTACCTTGGAAAGAAAGCATAAAAGTGCTATTGGCCGAAAATCCGATGGAGATGATGGAGTTTTACACTTTTACTACTATTAGACTAGTCACAGTGCTAATGATTCTGGAATGGGGTTTAATGGTTACAGTTCTGGATTTAAGAAATTGAGGGTTTCAGAATTTGATATTTTGTGAGTTTCTGAGTTTGATGTACCTGATTTCGCTTTAAAAAATTCTTTTAGATATTTGTTTTCTGTTTTCCCTTTAGACGATAGGAAATGGCTCTAGATCTAGGGTGAAGTCCTTTAAACTAAAAATAATAATAGAAAAAGAGAGAACAAAATAAAAATAAAACATACCATGGAGCGGTGTTTGGCTCAGGTGGTAAGGTTCTTGCCTCCCAAGACAAACATCGATTAAGGCGAATCCCCGTCCGAATTTTCGGAGGAATTTTTTGAAAGAAATGCACCTGATCTGCAGCCAGATTATTAAGTACACTGATTGCATTGAGTGCATGAGTACTAATAAGGCTGGCTGTTGCGGGTTTCGCTCGTGAGCTTCGCTCGGTGGGGTCTTCCGTGGCTCAATCGGTAAGAGCGAAGGGAATTGATTCGAACTGCGAACTGAGAGGCCCTAGTCTCTTCCGACAGAAACAAGCAACACTGTGGTAAAACATACGCGCTTTATTTATATGCACACCGATGACCCCCGTCGCTGTTAAGCATACGGTAAGGCAGCAGAAATAGAGCGACGTTAAATAAGTAAAAAAATAAAATAAAATAAAATAAAACATGTCATTTGAAAGACTTTTTTTTTTTTAGTGCAATAAAATGCCGCGGAAAAAGAAGGATGAGTTCTCCTTATCATCAAGGCATATCAGGCGATTGGCTCAGCAATTAATTGAAAAAGAACTTCGAGCTACTGCTTCTTGCTCTCGCGATTCAACTTCTGTGAGTGAGGCATCTAACTTCACTGAAAATATTAAATCTGTAAACAATAATCAACTTGAGGAAACTTCTGAAACATTAGAGAATACATTTGATAATGTTACTTTTGAAGAATGTAATTTTAATGATTTTGCAGGAGCATCTAGTTTAGAAAAAGACACTGTTAATGTAGGTTGTAATGATGAATTTGGTAATACTTGTGATAGCGATAATATTGACTTTAATGAATACCGTTATAGTGATAGCGACGCTGAGAGTATTTTGAGTGATAATGGCGATTTTAATATTGATACTGTATTCGAAAATCTTAATCCTTCTGAGGATGAACAATTTCGTACAGAGCTTACGGCATGGGCAAGAGATTTTCAAATTACTCACAGTGCTCTTGAAGTTTTATTATGTATATTAAATAAGTATATCAAAACGGAATTTTGTAAAGATCCACGTACTCTGTTAAAAACACCAAAATCCACTCATATAACAGAAATGGATAGTGGTCATTATTGCCATTTGAGATTACATAGTTTTATAGAAAAAATAATTAAAAATAGACTTGTTCATAATCAGAAAATAGATACTGTTAATTTATTAGTCAATATTGATGGAGCCTCCATAGTTGATCAGTCTTCCGAGAAGGGTCTATGGTTAATTTTATGTAAAGATTATGATTCGAAAGGTGTTCATGTAATCGGCATTTATCATGGTGTCAAGAAACCAGAAAACCATAACACTTTCTTAGAAATGTTTGTTAAAGAACTAAGAGAATTAATAAATAACGGATTTATGTACAACGGACAGACTTTTAACGTAAGAATGTATGGACTTATTTATGATGCTCCAGCTAAAGCCTTTGTTTTGTGTACAAAATATCATTTTGGTTATAGTAGTTGTAGTAAATGTGTAATGAAAGGTACATATTTTTCCTCAGTAGGTTTTCCAATAGTCAACATTTCGCAATTAAAAATGTATTGTAAAAATTATTTAAGAACAGATATCAAATTTAAGAATTTAGAATATGCTAATGAATATCAACGAGGCAAAACAATACTGAGTGAGTTATCATATTTTGGATTGGTTTCGAATGTACCTATACAGCATGTATCGCAATAGGCTTAGAAACTCTCGCCAGCGGATAGAGGAGACAATTATAAGACATACGTATCTTCGAGTTTTCTCGATCCGACGTCTAGATCCGGAGATATGGGCAATTGAAAATTGGGAATTT
>JAWWEO010020500.1:0-10108 GCA_035582975.1 Ormyrus labotus | reverse complement strand
TTTAACAAATAACATTTATAACGATACTTGAAATTTGTACAACCATTAAAGGGTAATATAAGCAACATTTTTAAAGAAAAAAAATAACATTCCTTTATTTTGCGATTTGGTATCGAACCTCCTTAAGTCGCGCACTCTCGTCATTTTCAATGAAGAGCATTAAGCTTACACAGGAATAAGTAAGATACATTTCGCTTCTTTCACGTTACAGAGGGCATAAAGAACTATATGTTTATCAATTTTAACCTACGTTCTGTTGTTTATTGGATTAATCAATTTTAAAATTGATTGTTACGGTTCAATTTGAAGAAGCCACAAATTGACAGCGGTTTTTTACTTTTTTCTCTAATTGAAAAGAGCTCTTGCATAACGGGCTTCAATGATTTTTAGAAATTTTAAAAGTAAATTATTTATTAAAGCAGTATTAGCCTTTATAGTGAATTCGTTCAGATATTCATTATCGTTCAATAGTAAATAATCTTTCGAAAACTAAAGAAAATATCAATGATTTATTATTCCATAAACAATACCATTCAACGACTCTTCCGTTCCCATTTTCGTCTCGGAAAGATATAACGTTCGCGGAAAAGTTGAAAATCCCCCCCCCCCCCTCCCCCCCTGAACCGTCGTAAATAACTGCTATAATCGGGCGAGCGCACCAACTTTTTACAAGTGGGCGGTAGAAACGCGTTTAATTGATTATCATTGCCTCTACCAGTGAAAATTTTCCCCCTTACATCTTGGAATAAAAAGTCTGTCGTAAGTTCGTCGATAATTTCTAAATAATTAGCGCATAAAATTAAAAAGCAAAGAATATTTTGATTAATAGTCGAAAGATTCATAAATAACATTAATTAAAGGTGCGATAAGCGACAAAATAGTGAAATTTGAGAATAAAGAAAATCTAGACTTAAAGGCATATAGTTTAACGAAGTAATCGTCCACTCAAGCTGCATCGCAGATTCGAATTCTGTTCGTCCGCTAATTTTTTTTTATTCTTTGCCTAGCCTTTTTTAATTAATTCACGCGAGTAACTAACAATACTATGATCCCTTAAACTATTTTATGGCACTTTTATTATCTTCGTTTGAAATGAAAATTTTATTAGCTTGAATTCTATGGATTCGGATTTAGTTTTAAGTGCTTCCAATATATATATAAGAAGGCATTACAAGGGTCAAGAGTTAAACTCTAATTAACAGCTAAAAGGAAAGTCACTCTTGCACAAGAAACTAATTATTGATAAAGCTTTTAATAAAAATTGAGATCTCTTGTTAGCTAAAAGATTCCTCTTTAATTTAAAAATATATGAAAATCAAAAAAGAAGATGACAGAGTGAAGCAAAGTCATAGTCGCATGAAATCTTGACGTGAGATAAAGAGCTGGAAAGTAGGTCATAGAGGGTAAATGGTGAAATTTTCTCTCGTTTTTTAAAGACGCGATGAAGAAGTACTGCTCAGAAGTTGCTTCTCCACTGATATATTTTCATCTACTTAAAGTGAAACTTTATAATTAAAAATGCAATAAAAGCTTGTAACAATTTAAATCCGTAATTCAGTCGCAAACGATGGTTTCGACTTATTTAAATTTTTAAGAAAATACTTTGACTCTAAAAGGAACTAAGGTTTGGATAAAAAATAAAAAAAAAATATAAGCGAACATTGAACTTTTTGACTTACTCTCTTAGAACGGCTAGTTTACTAGTACACGGTATTTGTTCAGTAACTTTCATTTACGTAATTCGCACTGCCTGTTCCAAATACTTGGCGTATCTTAATCAAAACTTTTGCACATGCAAATAACCCAATTTAGTTTATTTGAAATAATTTCAGCCAAATTTTGTAAAAATAGTATATAATTGGTGCCCACTTACGGTTTAAAAATTTTTGTCGATTTGCGAAGTTAAAAAATAATATTTTCGTGAAATAATTTTAAAAGTTGATTATAATTGACGTGTCGTTTATAATTAAATTTTAGTAATATTTTCTTAATCTATTAGTCATTTCAAAAAACTGTCCAATTAAATTAATAACAGGCTTCAAAACCATTCTTGAATATGTAAAAGTAAAATTAAGCTTTAAAGAATCTTCTATTATACGACAAAAATTTAAAAAAATTAAAGTCAAAGAAAAAAAAACTCTTTCATCAATTTCAATCATTTGCATTGTGCAATAAAAGGTATTAATTCATTGACAACCTCATTTCTTCGTTATAAATAGACTTTTTCTTAATTTTTCATTTGTGCAAAAAATTAGAAAGAAGATGATAGGAGAATTTTTTGGACCTACGCACGTTAGACTTTATAGGTGACCCAGTTTCAACTTTATTTGCCGGAGATTGCGAGCGAAGAAATGTAGCAGCGAGAATTATATTTTGAAAAGTGATATTCGCTGTAGTCTACTTAAAATGAAAATAGTTTATGCTTCAAAGAATATGATATACGGAACATGAATTTTTCCTATTGTTGGAGATCATAAATAATTAAGAACGCGTGATAAATGGCAATCGCAGATTTTCAAGTTTTTCGTTTGAAAGGAACGTTTTTAGTTGAAATTAATCAAATTTAATGCCTTAACAATTTTTCGAATCTGAATATTCCCTGATGCAAAGAAACTGTGAAATATTATATTTATGAATTAAAATACTAATTTTCCGCTCGAAAAGAAGGATCCTCTTGATTAAGAGAAATTCGAAGATGAATTCCTTTTAAAACAGGGGTGGAGCGGATTTTCTCTTGTTTCAAATGGATTCATTGAACCGAAAAAATAGCGTTGGAATAAACTTGTTCCGCTTGAGTTAATTCTCTACAATTAAATATAAATCCATTTGTGACAAACAGACAAACCGTTTTGAAATTAAAACAATCCGTTCGATGGCTATTATAAAACGAATTTCTCTTTAGTTAAAAGAATCCTTTTCTGAGTTTAACATATAATTTCCAAATATTTACACAAAAGTGTTTTGCTGATTCTATTCTACATTTTTGTGACAATCTTGTGTAAAGTTTTAAAATTTTCTTACACCAGGAAATTAAACAAGAAGAAAATAATTTTAATAAAATGTAGAAAATAGAGTTTCTAAATAAAAAAAAATTCAAATTTTCAGTGACCGAGACTACCCGACATTTTTTTACCGACGCTGTTCGAGGGAACCTGATAAGTTGAGTACACATTATTTATACGTTGCGGTGCTCTAAACAAAAATGGAAAATCGTCATTTTTATGAGTACTTTCCATCCATGCTACTACAAAACTATCATTATTTTTTTAGTGTAAGCATGCATATTATACTGTTTTATAGCCTTACGGTTTTTTTTTTTTTTTTTGAGATAGTTTTCAAAAAAAATGTTATCTTGCGACTGTAAAAAAAGCAATTCTTTCAAAATCAATACTAACACTTTAAAGTGGGCGGAACAGAACTGTGAAAACTTGGCACTTTTATGCAGGAGAGCACATAAAACGTGATATAAATTATGAGGCATGTTTTTATCTAAATTATTGTTTTTACATTCACTTGAAATCTACTTCTATTCTGGATACTTTCTTTCACAATCGCATACATAACTACAAATATCAGTAAAAACTATCTTAATTTACTTTTATAACTCACGTAACTGTAAAAATTTGAAGTGCCAAACAATTGAAAGAGGTTTTTTTTGAAAAGGGAAATAAAAAAAAAACAATTGAAAACGGAAAAGGTAAAAAAATAGTGATTAGAATGAAAATTTGCCAGAACCAAATAAACGATCTAAAGTGTTATTTAAACAGTCTTTAGTGTACAAATCCATTGTTTGATTATAAATCTTTATACGCTTATTGATTTGCAATAAACAAATAATATAATAATGAATTACAAAATGAGTCTCAAAGCAGTCTCACGATACAAAATTATTCGAGTAGGCAAAGTAAGAAAAAAAATTAATTACAATATTAATATTAAGAGTACAAGAATAAAGTTAAAAGGAGTACATGTATTATATGAAGGGAGAATGAGGTTGGGACCGATATCTTCGTTTGAAGGATGTTAACCCAGATGTTCAGTCGGATGGCAAATCATATTCAGTTAGCAAAATGAAAACCATTTGCGATGCACCGACATATTTCGTATGAATTCTAATGGCTTCGTATCGTGTCGTGATTTATATATATATACACGAAGGAGTGAGGGTGCGTACATGTATGTGCCTGGATTTCGCTTCTTTCATTGCGCTTGAATAAATTCCTGCAATTTTTAATTACGAGGAGGATTAGGGAGAATTACTTTTCATATGACATTTGTGTAAATTAATCATGGGCTTCGAGAGGTAGTGAATTGAAAAATTGCCATTTTCTGGATAAATCTTCAAATAGAATTACTTCATCGGGTCTATAATTTTTGTAGCTAATAATTTCGAGAAATACAATTACGCTTTAAAATCTTATTATGAATCTGCATTTAATTTTTAGAATATTCGAATTCATTAATTTTCTCTTGAGAAATTTTTCTGTTAGAATCATTCGCAATTTGCCATTTGATATTTAATTTGTCTGTTTGTCTATTTAATTGGTTAAATGAATAAGATTTAAATTTAAATAGATAATAAAAATGATCTAACCCTTTTGAACGTGGAGAAGTCTCTAAAGTGACGATATAATCCATTATGCAAATTTTGAAGGATTAATATAAAAACTTATAATAAAAACTTATAATCATCGTATCATTTTCCCTCGAAAAATTAATATGCTTATTTTAATATCCACGTATATGTTTCTACGTTTCAAATAAATCAAAAATTTTACCCGTATAATAAACAATCTTAGTTTAACAAACTGTGTGAAAAAATAATGTATTTGTCCGAGCTTCTGTCATGAATTGGCATTAAGCAATTGAGATCTATCTAAAAAGAATGTTATCAAAATTTGTTTTATCTAAGAAACTTAGAGATCGTAATGTAGAATTTAGTTAGTTTGTTAATTTAGGTTCTTATTTGCATGACTGTTCTTTTTTGTATGTATAATTATAGAAATAAAAATAACTGATTAAAAGTCATCAAACACAATGGATGAACTAGATTTGCAAAACGAACAACAGATAAATAAACCAATACAAAATAAATAAAAAATAAAAGTATACTGTAAATCTTATTTACGTTTTTTTTAAATATTTATGTTTCATTCAGTTCACTAATGAATGAAACTTCGATTAAACAGTTTTAAAAATGAAAATATCGAGTTCGAAAATTTTAAGGAAGTATAATGAATTTTTCTAATTTATGTCTTTCTATTTGTTAGTATTCCTATTTATCTCTATAGAAGCCCTAACAAACGGATACGCAAAAGGTAGAGAAAGCTGGCCAGCGTCCAGCTTTCCATGTTCGATGATTCCACATTAAAGTTTTAATGCACCTCGGAGCAGTACTACAACCTGTATAGAAAGTACATATCGAAGAATGAGAGGGAAAATTGAGCTGCGTAGGACGAGGATGGATGTGGACAATGAATTTTAATTGCAACAAGTTATCGACATTTAAAAGAGAACCTACTCTTTCTGCGATTAAACCGATCGTTGTTGCTAAGGAGAAGATAATCCGTGAAATTGAGAAGCAAGTTTTAAATTTGGGTTAATTAGTAGTATCTTCCATCTTTGATATAAATATAAAAAAGTATTACTTCTACAGTAACCAAACATTGACACTTTTTTACAGGAAGTTCTAAACCATTTAATTTACTATTAAGTTAGACTAAATGAATGGTGTCGCGAAAAAACAATTACAATATCGTTTTGCTATGAAACGGTAATTAAATCTTGTTCGCCACTCTATTCAACATCACTGTCCGGATATTAGTTTATTTTCCTAAATTAAGTGGCTCACGTCCGCAATCCATCCAAATAATTCAATGAAGCTTTTATAATACATTAAATCAACAAAGGACTTTATTTTTCAAAGAGTTTGAAGATAATAGTTAAACATTTATTTTCTTTAAGCAAGAATCATTATTTAAAAAAAAACAATGATTATTCTCGTTATTTAAATTTCCAATGATTTACGTGTACGTATCATTCATTACTATTTATCAAGCATCGAGTAAATATTTTAAAATTACGATTTCAAAATTTATTTTTTATCACAAAAGATTAAATATTTTATCGACATTCTTTTATATTAGTCAAAAACAACTAAGTATACAGTTAATGAAGGGCTTGTTTTTTTTACTAAGAAGAAATCGTTATTAAGAAAAAAGCACTTTTTCTGCAAAGCTTGAACAAAGAAAGTATTTCGAATCACAAGTATTTACGATGTAAATGCTACTTTTAAAGAATATACAAATGTTCCGCGACGCTGCACGAGGAGGACATTGTTCTAACCTACGCTCTTTAGCGACAATATTAGGGTGCAGTCTCTCGTACTCACGCGAAACGAAGCACAATTGTTGCAGCACCCGCAGTCGATCCTTAATTATACGAAAAGGCAAAAAAGCACATTCACGGACAAAGACACTCTTTCACAATTCACTTATCTTCAGCTAGTTTAAGCCCGCTTGGCCGTTCGATCGAAATCACTTTGCTGAGCCTTGAAAAATCATATAAAAAAACAACAACTCGTGGAGCACAATTAATCCTATTTCGTTTTTTCCCCGCGCTCGGCCGCCTCTCTTGCACTTCACTTAATACCTCCTTGCGTTACGGGACAGCAGTAAACTACGAGGTGGGTGGCCTACTTTGTTTTGTTCCACTGATTACTCGACAAGCCCGCCCGCGTTCGCGCTTCTTCTCCTCTCCCGCGGCTCTCGAACGAAACTGACACTAACTATCCGATGTAACGGAGATTGTCGTGGCTTCCTCATAGGACAATCGGTCGCTTGGCACCGGCTGGGAGAGCGATCCTCTCTCCCCCTCCCCCTCTCTCAATTACGCGCACTCGGCAATGAAAGATCCGCAGGAAGTACTGCTGCTCCTCCGATTCTAGCGGGCCGTACCGAGCTGCGACACGGCTCGTCGACACGCCGTGACCTCGTTGGGTCGTGCCTCCGACGCTGCCATTTTGGCGGATTATTGCGAGTTTTTTCCCCTTCCTCCTGCCGAGCTCTCTCCCGCGAAAGCAGCCGCGAACTCTTCGCCCCGACGACGAGGGAGCTCTTCGAGCGCAAAAGATGAACCATTCGGTCAGACTCCGCCTTTAACCCACTTTCCCCTTATCACGTCATCATCATGTCGGCTCGCGGGGTCACGAGGCGAGGCATCGTTGACAACGGCAGCAACAACACGACCTCTTCCACCAGCAGCATCCCGCACCTCCTCACTCTCTCTCTCTCCCTCCTTTCAGCTGTTCTCTCTCTCTCTCTCTCTTTCTACTCCTTCCCGAGGCCGGAGGTCAGTCCATCCGTACCAAAGCTCGACGTGGCGCCTGGCTCCTGCCCGACCGTTCCACGTCCCATCCTCGTCGGCTACAGGCACTCGAGCACTTTTCTCTCTCCTCCACCAGGGTCAGGAGAGTTCAGCTGCTGCTGCTAATACTGAGGCTGCCGCCGCCGCCGCCGCCGCCGCCGCCGCTGCTGCTGCTGCGGCTGGAGAAAGACGGAGAGAGTGCGCGCACACACGATCTACAAAATGGTGGACGCGCGACACGACACTCCCGAGCCACCCTCTGCCTCCGCTCTTTGCTTCCCCAGCACTCCGTTCTTCTACCCAACGACTCGATGCCGCGGATGCTCGATTCCCTCGAGGGCAGAGCTGCCCGACGTTCGCTGCCAGGTCGCGCGACTCTCGTTCGCTCAGCTTCCCGTTCTCAGGGGGTGCACGCGTGCTCAGTTCCCCGTTCTTCCGTGATTTCTTCCTGGACACGCACACGCGCACACACACACGCACGCGCCGCCGCCGCCGCCGCTGCTGCTGCCTCTCGCGCGAAAGCTGCGCTGGGGGCCGTGCTCGATCGTCGGGGAGAGAAAACAAAAACGCCACTGGCGGGCAGGCCGGAGATTCCGCTTTCTGGAACCGCCTTGCGCGCAACAAAACTCTCTCCCCCTCCCCGTCTCCTCTCTTTCTCTTTCTCTCTCTCTCTCGCGGGGGCGACTCGTTCCGATTCCGTGTCTACGTCGAGCGCGTAGGCGCAGTCTCGTGCAGCTTTAGCTCCGACAGCTCTTTTTCCAAGCCCCCGCGCGGTCCGTTCGAGTCTCCCTCACTGTCAATGTTCAACCGCCGCGAGGACGCGGCTTCGAGCCTCTGCTGCCACGGTGGCTAAATCGGAGCTTTCTCTATTCTGTGCCCCGCGACGTGTTTTCATCTCCCCGTAGCTCCCGTCTCTGTGTGTGTGCGCGCGCGACCCTATATCCTTGTTGTTCTATCTCCGTCTCGCTCCAAGTGCTCAGTCGCGGGGTCGAAAGCCTCGAGTTCGCGCAGGGGTGGCTCGGCCGAAAGCCGCCCGAAGCTCCATCTGACGATCGGGCCACGAGGCGGCCCGTACGAATTATGAGTGCCGAGAGCGGACTCGCCTCGAGGACACTGATTAGTTCCCCTCGTACGTCCCAAAATTCGGTTCGTTCTTCGAGTCGGACCCGAGCTTGATAAGTTTTTCGAGGCAAGCGTATAGCAACGGGAACGAAAAGAGCGAATAATAATAACGCTCGGGGGGGAGCGCAGGGCGCGTGCGCATACGCGTCATTGTAGGCGCGCAGAGCTGGCTGGGAGAGAGTTTTCAGTTGATACCGTACACCCACATAGTCAGGCTTCGCCTGCACCCCCTTGGTTCTGGTGCGCCTGCACCGACGGCGCTTCGTCGCGCTGGTAACACGGAGCATAAAGGGAGAGGGTGAGCCGACCCAGTGACGAAGGGCGCTTGCGCAACGGGACTCTATAGCTGAAGAGGGAGAGAAAGAGAGAGAGGACGATGCACCCCCTAAGAGAGAGAACCCGAATGACTCTCTTTCTTAGCCTTACTTCGCTCCCGTTGCCCCCTGAACAGGTTAGGTCGAGAAAGATGCCTAGCTGCGAGAGCTGGAAGAGGGCAGCTTCGCGCCACCTCTCGGCGATGCACGCAGCCGACGACCGACCGTCTGACGCGTCGCGTCTTTTTCTACTTGGGACGAAACTCTTCCTCTCTCTCTCTCTTTCGAGCCAGCGACCTCGTTGCGATACTGGCAACGGACCCCCTCCGAGCTTTCGGGTTCACTCATTTTTCCACGCTAGCTTTGCTTTCTTCTCTCGTGTCGCGCGCAACGTTTCGACTAGGGCTTATACACGCGTCGTGTAAGAGGCGAGAGCTTGTTTACCCGAGCATTTGCGACGGGGGAAAAAAAAGAAGCGCGCGACGAGAGAACGAGGAGAAAAAAAATAATGTTTATAGACCTTTTTTATCGAGAAAAAAATGAGTATGCACAAACTCGAATGGATTTTGAAAAAAATGTAGAGATTTTAGTGTTGTACTCTTTTTAAATGTAGGTCTGATCGCTCGTAAATTTCTTTCAGGAAATCATTGAAACGTGTGAATCAGACTGAGACTCTTTAGTAAAGGATTTTTCTTTTAGAGCTACTTCTTTTTACGCTCATTCATTAGGATTTTTTATATTAATTTTATTTAAGTAAGACGATGCAAGATGTTCGCTACTAATGAGCAAATCCTGTTCTAAGGTGACACGAAACATTTGTGAAGTTTCACGGTGTACTTAAGTATCTAAAGCTTCGTGTAATTTATATTGTTTGAATAAAGAATGATACAGCAAAAGTTATAATTATTTAAACAAGTTTTTCTAATTGGAACGTAGCAAAAATTGGATGAGCCCTTTTCGTGGAAATTCTAAAGGAAATGATGCTTACAACAACTTGAATTTTTGTAACTGAAAATGTTAAGAAAATCAAAAGAACGTAAAATGAAATAAGTTGTAACAGTTTCAATTGTATTCTTTTAACACTTGTAGAAAATGTAAATTAGAGAAAAGCTTTGACTTTTAATCAGTTTTGAAAAGAGCTAATTTTTTAATGGCTTTCATTTGCATTTCGAATACTTATCACTACATTGACCTATTAAACATTATTTAAAAAAAGAAATTTTAAATTTCAATTCCCTGGTAGCAAGTTTCCGATAAATTCTAGCCAGAATTCTAGATTCCAGATAGATCCGCTAGATAGAATCTAT
>JAWWEO010020499.1:0-10111 GCA_035582975.1 Ormyrus labotus | reverse complement strand
CAAATTAAATTGTTAACTAATTATTCTCTTCCCGAAGACACACTCCCAATCCCTTGTTTTAGAACTCAGGTTTCAATGGACGAAACACAATCCGACGCATCACGTAAACGATGCGCATTCTACAATCGACTACATCTGCTCGGACTATCCCAGTGCCGTACTTAATTTTGCGCAGGAGCACTGCCCGTATATTTCTGCACATGACGTTCTTTCCGTCTCCTTGTCGATTGTGGTACCGCGTTATTCTCCCCGCGTGATCACCAGACGCTGTTTTAGAGATTTTAATGCTGAAGCCTTTAGAGAAGATCTAAACAGGATTAAGTGGCAATACACGAGCGCGCTGCAGAACGTGAATATGAAAGTTGACTTCTTCACTAAAGCGCTCACAACTGTTTTCGATAAACACGCGCCATACAAATCAAGTAGCGTGAAGCCTAAATCGTCGCCATGGTTAACTCCTGGTATTCGCAAACTAATCAATGACCGCAACAAAGCGTGGAAGCAATACAGGAGTCTTCGACCTCCGCAAGACCATCAGAGTTATAAACATCTGCGTAACCGTGTTCGGCAAGCCTCGCGCAACGCCATCTCTTCATTTTTTAAGAGTAAGTTTGCTAATGCTGGCAACTCCAGGAAACTTTGGCTGGTTGTCGACGATCTTGGTCTCTCTTCGAAATCCAAGGCCATAACGCTTCTCTCTTCCGATCTCGATGCACTGAACCGCTTTTTTGTTAGGGATGCTAACTCGCCACAGCCTTTTGTTCGCTACTCATCGGCTCGCATAGCCCCGCAGTATTGCTTCTACTTCAAGCACGTTGATCCTGTCGCAGTCATTAACGCGATGAGTCGTTTGCGCTCAGGGGCGCATGGGCCTGATGATCTCCCAATGTCGCTTCTTCAACGGTGCATGCCTTTGATACTAAACCCCCTTTTAAATATCTTCGACAGCTCGCTGCAATCGGGTGTATTCCCGAACGCCTGGAAAGGAGCCATTATGCTGCCGTTGCCTAAAAAATGTCCACCGCTCGAATTCAGCCATTATTGACCGATCAGTATTCTACGTACTCCATCGAAAATTCTTGAGGCGGTCGCGCACCAACAAATCTTGGAGTTCATCGCCGACAGTGGCCTCCTAGATAGCCGTCAATTAGGGTTCCGTACGCACCACAGTATCCACACGGCACTCATTTCGATCGTGGATGACATTCGGGAGGGCGTCGACAAGGAGGAACTGACTGTCCTTGTTGCTATAGATTTTTCCTGTACGTTTGATGTCTAAAGATCGAGCTTCTCTGCAGCAAGCTTGAACTATCGGGATTCTCAGATTTGGCATGCTCATGGATCCGCTCTTTCCTAACAGGCAGATCGCAGGTATGCTCTCTAGCCCTGTCACCAGGCACTCGGGCGTCCCTCAAGGCAGCCTCAACGGTCCTTGCCTTTTCTCTCTTTTTATCAATGATGCTCCCTCTGCACTCGTCCACTACCAACATCATTTATATGCTGACGATTTTACGTTATACAGAAGGTCCTCGTTCAGTAAGTTGAGAGAAAACATCGAAAAGGTAAACGCAGATCTCGAGCACTTGGCCAACTGGGCAGTGTCGAACGGCCTCATTATTAATGCGATTAAGACCCAAGCGATATGGTTTGGTTCTCGCGGATTTATCAGTCCCTTGCGCACTCTTAATATCCCGGAATTGAAAATCAATAGCGACAGCATAGCCTTTTCCGACACAATTAAAATCTTAGGCTTCACGCTTGACAGCACTCTCTCCTGGTCGCAGCAGTGCTCGATCACTGCGCGCAAATGTTTTGCTGCCCTTGCGCAAATGTCGCGATTTGATTCTGCGGGAGACCAAACTGGCTTTGGTCAAATCCCTAGTCTTCCCGTATCTAGATTTTGGGGCAGGTCTACTGCTTGATCTCCTCCATCCTCGACAAATAATCCGCGACCCGCACACCCGTCGCAATTTCACCGACCGCAGGAACACCTGCGTTGCTGAAATTCGCGACACGTTCGTATGCGACAATTAAAAAGCCGCCGCGCTAACCCGGGCCACCCTTTTGTATCCTCGGCGCACTGAGGGTACACAAAGGCGGAAAATTTCGAGTACCCAAGGTACTGCGAAATTCCCGGTTTTCGCAGCGGGGCGCTCGCCCCCAATCCCCACCCCAAACACCAAGGCTAACCCATCGACGGCATAGGTACAGTTAGCCGTCGTACCCTATATTCCACCTTATCAGGTGACGTTATTCGTTCTCTGGAGCCTTAGTTAGATCCGATTCCTACAATAGTTGTTAAGAAAGCGTTTAGATTTAGCATATAACATTAGAATTGTACCCGTAGCATTAATCCGTCGACCTGTTTCATTTTGTTACAGCCTGACAAGTAACGGAGCGCGTTTTCGACGCAAATATCTCTATTTTTATTTGTAATATTTTTGTCCAATAATATTTTTTTTGCAACAACGGCACTTGTTTTATTTTGTATTTTTTTTTATTATCATTTTTGTTAAATAATAACGGGCAATCGCCCACTTTAAAATATAAAACTCTCGCCTCGACTATTATTTTTCACCCGAATCCGACCCGAGCATTTCCCTTTCCCTGAAATCACCCTGGCAGCTGAAGCCTATCCGCAGGAAAAGGGAAATCGTTACAAATGTAGCGCGCGGATCGCACTTCAGTTGTGTCACCACGGTCGATGCAGCTACTTTTTGACAATAGGTTGCTTTTAGTAAGTGTTACATATGCGTTCAGATTAACCGTTTGTTTGTTTGTCCTATAATAAAGTAAGGTATAGAATTTTCAAGGATCGTCAAGAAAAATACCCCTGGACAAGTTCCATTATCACTTCAAGCTGTCAAGCTAGAAAAAGAACTTTCATTTTTCTGTTTCAGGTCCTATTTAGCCATGATTTTGAACTGCTTTTTTTTTACAGTGTTGTTTTAAATGCTCTTTTAAAAGTGCAATTGGTGCAATAAGTGCTGCTACAGATATGTAATTCTAAGCCCTATACTAGCATTGTCTGATACTACAGACATACAACGGTTCCTTTTAATTCCGGCGGATAGGCTTTAACGTGTGCCAGGGTCGATTTTTGGAATGAAAGGAACGGAGTCCGGAATCCGGAAAATAATGTTGTCGACACATATATTTATCATTACTTAGTTCTACAGTTTATTCCAGCCTTAGTTGGCCAGCCGTTAATAATTATTTACAAAATAATACAAAAAGAAATAATAGAGAAATAATGAAGTTAGTTTACTCCACTATTACGGAATCATGAAATAAAATGTAGTAACTTAACATCTGGAATTAGTTTATACTACGCGGAAAATCGAGTTTCCCTTCGAGTCGGTCGGTAACTGGTTTTGCTCCTCGGGTGGAGTGAAAACTGGCCATCAAGAAAGTACAATAATCGCGGGGAATCGGATTTCCCATCTGATCGATCGGTATTACGCTTTTGCTGCGTGGTATCAAAAAGTTCGGCGCTGGATCTACTCACGGTCGTTTTGGCCCGGTGGGTAGAATAGCTGTGGCTCAATAGCGTGGCGACGGTTGGTTGACCCGTTGACTTCGTTATCAGCCTTTTCGAACTAGTGGCGGAACGGGAGAACAGGGGATAACAAAAAGTTCCCTGCTAACAGCTCTGTGGTCGTTTAGCCCGCTAGACATATAGCAGTTGCCGGTGATATATGTCTCGGTCGTTAGGCCCGTTCTCTACGTTACCGGCTTTGAACTGGTGGAGGATCGGAGTACGGGTTAGACAGGTAAGGCCGGCGCAATTTAGAGAATACGAAACTCCTAGACTGCACCTGTATCCCGGTCGGGCTGCTGGATTGCAGATCTCGAACCTCGGGTGGCTCGCGGTAGTTATGCCTTTAGTCAGCTAGTTTGACTGCCGGCGCGGCGCACAAACAGGTAGCCGCCTAGCGACGGCGCTCGGGACTAGCCGCTCGCTAGTTCGCTCGCGGGAGTGAGCTATCGTTATAGCCATTATGCTGCTTTTAAGATCATGTGCCTGGACCACTACAAGTTTCCATTTATTGAAGAGATAATCACCATGCAGATATCAGTAATGATCCTGATGTTCTTTGTTTGGTGGGCATCATGTTTGACGAACCCACGCTATATATAACTGGAGTCCTCCAATTTATCCATTTTGTACAAGTACGTGCAGAAGCATCCGTGGCCTGTCAGCATCTCGGTAAATTAGTAATTTACCGCCCCGTGCTGCCGATAGATCCACAGTTCCATCTGACTGATTAGTCTGGCGGTCCACCTTCCTCGCGTTTACAGTTCCCACCGTTCTTGCCATGAGGCCACGGATTGCTTCCCGTCCCTCTTCCTGACTTCTACGTGGCCGAGAATCTCTTTCATTTGGTGCACGAACCTCCACTTCTGAGCCAGGAGATCGATAGGGAATACCCCGGGCGATCAATATAGAAGCCGTTTCCGAGACCGTGCGACTTAAAAGAAAAACGTATTTTGTGAGTTTTTTGCTTTATAATACGAAATATGCTATGAAATACGAACTATGTTGTTCCGTCCTAACAACATTCGGTGAGTCCGCGCGGCGGTGATTAATGTATTGGCAGCACTGCGGCGCCCCTCTTTCGTTCCGCCATACGGTCTCGGCTGCCAAAACGCGAGCTTGCGCCGTCATTCTACTTCGACAACCGGTATCGATCGGAGCTCTCGGGCGTAAGTCTTTTCTAAAAATTCAAAAAATCATCGCGAATTCGAAAATTAATAACAAAAGAAAACTGATAACTAAATCAACTCAATCTATCGTTAAACCGCAAAATTCTATCAACTAAATATATTAAAATTCTAACCATCAAATTCGCAGTCCTTCGCATTGCGCAACGAATAAAACTCATACAAACGAGTCATCATCGCAGTCCTCCGCACTGCGCACTGAATATTCTTTGCTAGCACAAAGACCAGCAATACAACGTGTGAATGTGTGTAGTGTGTGTCGCGCGACAAGCTTTGTAAAAAAATCGCTTTGAACGTTCTTTCTTTCTTTGTGTTCCGACATCACTCGTGCGATCAAAATCGTTCTGTTAATTTCAGTGTAGTTTTTTTAATAAATTGGATTTTTTATGCCTTGAAGGCTTTTTCCCAAGAATTCGTGTGTTAAATTATTTAATTAACCTAAACTCCTTATTAACTGCGCTATCTTACCACCTAGGGTAAGATAGCAGATTTGCAATTAAGTCAAAATTAAACATATGTGATATCTACGACGCAAAAGCAACCGTCAGAATTCGATGTTAGTGAGAATACCCCTAACATAGTGACCGGCTGCTACTGTATGTTTACTTTTCTTTTTTACTGACACTTATTTCTATTTCTTTCAAAATGTTACCATCAGTAAATAGAATTTATAGTCCACCAAGAAGTAGAAAAAACAAGAGGAATGTGCAGCTAAGAAGCCGTGTTACGAAAAAAAGAAAAGTTGATAATCCTAAAAGTGATTTAAAAAATCAATCAGAGATACCTGTTAATTCAACAACAGAGCATGTAGAATTATTGCTAGTTCATTCGGCTGCTTGGAATAATATATTTAAAAATAATTGAATGTAGTGAGTGCAGTGAAATATCTTTGACAATAGAAATCAATACATCTATTGCATTTTCATCAAAAATGGCTTTGAAATACTTGTGTTGTGGCCATGTAGCAGGAGAAAGTTTTTCAAATCCTTGGGTTGCCGTGAAAAAGAATTCTCCATTTTTAGTAAATAAAAAAGATGTTGACTATAAACTCTGTTGGCATTAGTTTTGCTGAACTTGAAAGAATATCTTCAAAATGAGAGTTGTATGCATTTATTTGAAGAAAGTATCCAAAAGGAGTGTTCGTGTCCAAGAAAAGAATTGAAATAGCAGTTGTGAATGCTATTGCTAAGTTCGCAGTCAAAAAAAAGTATCAACATCCTTCAGGATCATTACTGAGAAAGCAGGAAGGAGTGCTGTATAGAACTGGAATATTTTGAACTGCCCCAGTAAGAAAACATTCAAAGTATTTCTACGAGAATCTTTAACCTAGATTTTCTCAAATCAATTTTTTCAATCTCTTGCGGGACAATTTTCATTGGATCCAACTGAAACTGTGCACAAAGGGTTGTTATTATTTTTACAAAAAATTTAGAGGCTTTTATTTTTAAAATAATTTCCCAGTTTTTTTAGTGATAATTAAATTGTTAAAAATATAGCATTTTTTCACTTTTTTAATGTTTCACTGACTTAAAAAGGTCTTAAACTTACATTTTTTAGTTTAGACACAGAAGCCTCTGTAAAGTTGTAATGCTTGACAGTACGTATTAAAAAATTTCAGTTTTATAGTGATATCTCAAATTTTGCCCCGCAGTTGAAATTTTCAATAAACCCCTTTTTTGATCACATTTTAAAGCAAAACTTTCAAATTTGATTTGAGTAAGCTGAAAATTTTTTATTTCTTTATTTTTATGCAACTAAAACATAGTTACATTTCTACAAATGTAGAATATAGGATAAAGAACGTTACTTTTTTCTAACTGTAACCCTAACCCTTTCAGTCACAGACTCCACTATAGTGGCGCCCAATTTTTTATTATTTTTCACGTTATTACTGTCGATTTTAATGTAAAACCCGGCATTTTTTTAGTTTCCCCACTCAGCAAGTACTCAAAGCTTCGATTGTTATAGTTATTTGTCAGAACTAAAGTTATTTATTATTATTATTGCAAATAAGTTAGTGCAAAAAATGAGTATTTGTAGATTTAATTCGTTAGCAAAGAAATTACTACGTGAAGACGTATTATCTACAGTGTAATTTTATGTTTTTGGGGTCGCTGAACACGAATCCAAGATTAGTTTGACCCCAACAGGTCAAGGTCAAGGTCATTCCAACACTTAGATCCATTAATTTCGATTATTTTTGTAGGATTGACCTTGAAATGACCTTGATCTTGACCTGATAAGGTAAAACTGACCTCAGATTTCAGCGTGTTGTTCAGCGACCTCAAAAACCTAGGGATCTACCCTTCATTGATTCCTAACATGATCGACTGAATTGCGTGACTGAAAGGGTTAACTATCATTAATATCTACATCTACATTATATTAAAGTTCGTGTGTCCGTCCGTCCGGATTATATTATTATTTCTACATTATTATATTCCCTATTTATTATTATCTATATATTATTATACTATTATAAAATATTAAAGTTATATTATATTTTAATATATAATATATTATTATATTATATAGTGAATAGAAAGTGAATAGAAAGTGAACCGGAAGTGAATAGAAAGTGAATCGGAAGTGAATAAAAAGTGAATCGGAAGTGGACTAATGATATTAACTGATTAATGATATCAACTGATTACACGAGCGAGCTTCAGGGAGCGAGTTTTTTACTAGTATAAATATAAAATACGGTAAAAAATGGTCAATAATGTGGAAAAATACGATATTGAATCTTGACAATCAATAGTAGGCTGCGAAGTCGATAAAGACCGATCGATAACGTCAATTCTTATTGATTTTATAACACTCTAGGGTGAACAGAATATTGGGGAAGTATTTTCAGCATCTTGACGTTGTAGAATAAAGTCAAAAATATCATTTGCAGTGTCGAGTATGTGATCAGGAGTCACCTAGAGGTTTAAATGTCGTATCAATTTTTTTGAGGTCGTTCCACCACTTTTAAAATTCTGAGAAAATTTACAGCTATTTTTACACTAGAATTACAGAATATAAATTTTTTTCAGCGTTGAGTATATCTTAGTTTTTTTTTTTTAATTTAATTTCAAAATTTTTAAATTGCTCTGAAAATTTTAATTTCGCGCAAAATTTTTTTTTGATAAATACCAACTTGTAGGACTTACAAAAACCTATAATTTAAAAAAAAAATATTTCCTAGCTTAAAAACTAACCGAGATATCATCAAAAAACTAAAAATCACTAAATTGGACCTTATAGGGTCCCTAATGGTTCTAGGGGTCTGAAAATTTAAAGAGTTAGTCATTCCCCCTCCCCCGCCCGCGCACAAGATGGTGTAATTTGTTTTAAAAAATCATCAAGGGCCGATTTCACTATCTTATCCGGCTAGACCTTTTCCGTACATAATTCCATATGGATTGTATGTAGATTCCATACAGATTTCATACCCCTATTTCTGTACAGATTCCATACAGATTTTTAAAATACTTTTTTAAATTTTTTAATATAGTTTAATAAAGAAACGGATTATGTTTATATTTTAAAAATTTTGTTAATATAGAAATCCCCGCAGAAATCTATTCCAAATCACCATATAGATTTCTCCATGGAATCTATACGGAGATTTGGACCAGATTTCCAGAATTACATGCAGAAATCTATACGATGACTTGGGTCAGATTTCTACAAAGATTTCTATATTAACAACATTTTTTAAATTAAAATAATCCGTTTCTGTATGAAATTTCTATATTGAAAATTTAAAAAAGTATTTTAAAAATCTGTATAGAATCTGCACAGAAATACCTATGGAATCTGTATGAAGTCTACACAGAATTCATGAAGAAATCTGTATGGAAATCTGTTCCATACCGCTGTTCACATTTCTGCATGGGTTTCAATTTCAACATAGATTTTTAAATGGATTACCATATTTATTTAGATATCTACACAGATTTCTCCATGGAAATCTACATGCCTATTTGGGACAGATTTCTACGTGGATTTCTATATGGATACCATATGGATTTTCACTTGGATTCTATATGAATTTTTTAATAGGGGATAAGAAATTCACACGATGAAGATTTCTACGTACATATCTGTACGGAATTCCATTCAGAAATCTGCACAGCGTTTTTAGACAGATTTCCACACAGATTTTACCTAGATTCCATATGGATTCCATACAACACTGTCCACAATCCACAAGGATATTTTTAACAGGGTCGCGTTCCACTTTAATCCTCGCCCCGTGACAATATATACAAGGTAGGGTAGAGTAAAAAAAAACATTCTGTATTTAAACATATAGATTTACAGAAATTTAACTATATTTTTAAAAAATTTCTCTTTATACAAATAGGTTAGACCATTGCATTCAACGTGCCGAAAGATAACATGAAAGAAATTTTCAGATCTCTACGATTTTTTTTAAGTCTAGGCTGAAATTTCACCGGATAGTTTTTAATTTATTAACTTCATTTTGAACAAATAAATAGATAAAGTTTTAGCCAACAAATGAAGTAAACAGTAGCAACCGACGCCCATTCAGTGTTACAGTACGTGAGCCATAATGGCAATAACATTAGGGTGCATTTTCACTGTCGAATTTTGACTGCTGTTACGCGTTATAGACGTCACGTACTTATAGTATTTCATAGCAAATTTGATATTATAAATCAGAAAATTAAAAAAATAAAGCATTTATTTTTCTGAAATTTCATTAGAAATTCTTTTTTTTATATTTTATTATTTAATTAAAATTTCATTGAAATTTGTTTATTTTGACTCTAATGAATGTTCTACCACATTCTTTGATAGTTCTAGAATACATTTCCAAAATAAAAAAAAAATTGAGTTTTTTATTTCAGAAATGTGTTCTAAAAGTATCAAAGAATGTGTAAAAGCATTCAATAGAGTCAAAATAAAAAATTTTCAAATTACTTAATTTTTAAATAATAAAACAAAAAAAAATAAATTTTTAATGAAACTTCATAAAACTGAATAACGCTTTATTTTTTTAATTTTCTGATTCATAATACGAAATGTACTACGAAATACACAGTATGTGACGTCTATGACGCGTCAGGATAGTCAGGATTCGACAATGAGAATGCACCCTAATGTTATGGCACATGTTCTATAATGTAGCACTGTACGCGCGACGGCTGCTACTGTTTACTTCATTCGTTGGCTGACCATTATCTATTTATTTTTACAAAACGAAATCAATGAATAGAAACCATCATTCAACAAAATCCAGTGGCACGGTAGTGCCGCGGGAGCGAGTTTGAGAAGCAGACGACGCGGCTCCCGACCCACTATTTACTTCTCGTTTCATGTTCGCATTTTTCATTATCAAAAAAATAATGCTTAGCAATATTATTCCTAAGCT
>JAWWEO010020498.1:0-10113 GCA_035582975.1 Ormyrus labotus | reverse complement strand
TTTTACATCGATATTATTGAAAATTTAATGATTTAAAAAAATTAAATATCGGCGACTGCAATGTTTATTTTAAATTTAAAAAGGTAGAAGGGTGGAAATATAGCAGCCAATCACGAGCGGCGAGAGAGAGAGAGATAGGTATCAACTGCTAGCTTGTTATCTCTCTCTTCAGATAGTCACGCTTTCATTCTATTGGGGGATTACTCCAGTAGTATATGCTCGAAGGAGCTATTTGATAACGCTACGAAGTTGCCTCTAAAATCTATGTATGTATACTAAATCGCCATTTTCCTTTATCGACCAATGAGCTGTTTGATATAAAGATCTAAATTGGCTCTATTCGATACTAATCGCTTACTCCCTTTTACAGTAGGATTGCTCGTTGTAACGTTCTAAGACAAAAGATTTGGTAGTTTGATTTTTCCACTGAAGGAGAGAAAAGGATTAAACGAATTTATAACTATAGTAATTGGCAAAAGATTGTGTACCAACGACGTTTAATTTTGAAAGTATTGCAAAAGCGTGATTGACCGACTTGTACGTGCAGAAAGGGCCTGAATTTTATTCATTTTATAAGGTATAAGAAGGAATTGAGTTCTTCTTTCATCTGTCCTTGCCAGGGTTGTTTAAACTTTAGTTTTATTGTTTCAGATAAAAAATGAATCACAAAAGCTGTGAATCAGTTACACGTCTTACTTATAAAACTAAAAAAATTAAGTACTGCTCTAACTGCGATTGGGTGGCGGCATCAAGTGTTCTTGAAATATTAAATATTAATTTTTCTTTTAAGGCAAGGTTGGTGGTATTCGTAGACCGAACGCGTTTACGTGTATTACTCGTAGATTCTGATTGGGATTATTTGTTTGTAAATATTAAATTGAAGAGCAAATTTCGAGAAATACTAAATCAATATTCTTATTCGCGTATCAACGTAGGAAATAGCGAAGAAATCGAATTCCTTAGCATTTGTTATTGCAGTGTTGAGCAGTGTAGGCCGACAGCGTATGGAACAGAACTTGTCCTAAATTTATTGCATAATTCTGAGCAACATAAAATAACTAAAACTCCACAATCCTACAATTCTAAATTTTCACAAAATTTACAAATTTTTTTTAAAAATGGAAACATGAGTGATGTATTATTGGTCGCAGGAAATACGGAATTTCCAGTACACAAAGCGCTGCTTGCTGCTCAAAGTCCAGTCTTCTATGCGATGTTTAACAATGACATGAAAGAAAACAACGAAAATAGAGTAATAATTGGCGATGTAGATCCTGAAGTCATGAACCAGCTACTACTATACGTTTATACGGGTGATATTGATACAGATAATGTTAACTATGATCAAGCTATAAATCTTTTAATAGCAGCTGATAAATATGCTTTAGAAGAACTCAAATTCATTTGCGCAAAAGTAATTCGTAAAAATTTGACGATCGACAATGTATTTACGATCATTAGCATGGCTGAGCAATATAGACTCAATTACCTCAAGAAAGTCGCAGCTTATTATATTTTTTGCAATTGTGACGATATTTTGAAATCTGCAGACATCCTTGATTCGACCAAACCAATTTGTGATGAAGAAAGAAGTGTTACTGAAACATAGCCGAAAACTTTTGTATAGAACAAGTTATTCTTCGATATTATTATTGTTTACATTACTTTTGTATAGAGCAAGTTATTCTTCGATATTATTATTGTTTACATTAAAATAAAAGAAATGTTTTATAAGTGAAATTTAAATTGTAATTTTTATTTTGAATTTTATAAATATTTCAAGATCAAAGTTCCGAGGCTTCATTTGAGGGCTACTCAATTATGCGCTGAAGTATGCGAGGTTTGCACTTTTTATTCCGCAAAGTGGCTTCCAGGGGGATTGCTATGCTTTAGTTGGCGAAAGGGAAGTGAGAAAATCAATTTTTTACTTAGATTTTACGTATTTTATTTAAGAGAAACAATTAAATATTTAAAATTTAACACTTGAGTATACTTTATTGATTAGACGATTTATATTTTATAATGAAAGTTATAAGAGTGAACACTTTAATTAAGTGAAGAGCAGTCGATTACTATGCCAAGCTTGTTTTTTTTTAAAAAATTCGTAATAATGTTGAAATAGTTTCAAGTTTGAAATTTAACTCTATTTCTGTTCTTTCATCGTTCACTTTTGATTTTTTTTTCTTGATTCTATCTCGATCTGTCCCCGATCGAAGCATTATTTATAACGGACGTAGTATTCAATACTTCTTCCAAGTCTTATTCCTGTTTTAGAACTGGAAAGCGAATCCCAAGTTGAAAATGGAACTTCCGCATACGCAAACAAAATGTTGCAGAACAATCATGCATCTTAAGAAAAAGTATCAAGATTTTTCTTCATTTTTAATCCTCGTAAACATTTCATAATTTTCTAAAAAAAACTACTCTTCCTTCCCATCCACCAAAGAAAGCCATTACCGCCGACCTACAAACCGGCAAAAAAATAATTAAGAAAATTGAAAGTAACCCGTCCGATAACCGCGAGGAAAAATAAACCGGACTGCGGGGACGTACATTCCTCTGTCCCTACACCTCCGCATATCGGTCGTAAAAGCCGGCGGCCGCGGGCATCGATCAAAGCGAGGCGAGCGTTTATTCCTTAAGTGCACGACTGAGCGGCTCGGCCAATTAGAGGGTGGCTCCGAGAAAAAGGAGACGGGAAAAAGAGAAGCGGACGTACAGCCGAGCCAACAAAGAGAGTAAGAGCAGACCGGAAGAGCTGCGAGCTCCCAAAGTGCCGGCAAAGGAAGCTGCCGAGATGGAAAAGTGTTCGGTGACAGTTGGCGCCGAGAAGCAGAATCGCGAGCCCGATTAATTTGCTTTTCTTTCTGTGCGCCTTTTTTTCTCTCCGTCCTTTCGCGGAGATGAGATTAAGTGCTGCTTGGAGAATCGAGAGTAATGAAATAATCGGAGCTGAAATTTTAAAAGTAATAATTTACCTTGTTTGAACAGAGGTGTCTTGAGAGCTGGATAGTATGGCTTTGGAAAGTAATTAGAGCGGAATTATTAGGTGTTAGCAAAAAAGGATATTAATCAATCTGAAATGAACTTGAATAAACGACGATAACTTAATATCAAAATTCGATTGTCCTTTCTCTTTAATAAAATTCAGTAAAGTTCGATCAAATTTCGATCGTCGATGATTTAATATTTATTTCATCATTTCACGTAATTTCGAGGCATTAGGATAATAAATAAAATTTTTATTCTCCTCAGTTACAAGTTTTATGATAAAGACTTTCCTGCCTAATAGCACGGAATAGCGCCATCCATTTTTTTATCGGTGGTAAAAAATTATGAGGATTACACATCAGGAAGTGCACAATAAAACTTGCACTATCATTTTTATACCATAAAAAAGCATCTTTGTTTCTTTCAATTCTCATATTTATGATAAAAATCTACGATAATACCTGTATGACAGCAATGAAATTTAGAATTTTTTTTATAAAATACCATCAATCACCATTAGACTTTTTCTTACTTTTCACATTTTTCCCGCAGATTTCACAAATCCGCATGATTCAAAACCGACGCACCATCGAACGAAAACAAAAGCCTAAATCACAATTTCAATTATTATAATTTCTCGAGCGTACCAGCCGGCTAACTTTATCACGTTAACGTCGTCGGGCCAATTTGGCAAAAAAAGAATCTCAATTATCGCTCGCCGTCGAAATCGGCTCTGCGCCGCAGCCAAAGCCATTAAACTCAATTCCTTTTCAATCCCTTTGCAGACAACATCAATTCTCTCTCTCCCCCCCCCCTCCCCGCGCCACGAACAAAAACGTAAAAGAAATCACCGCCCCCTTATCAATAACTCGCTCGCTCGAAAATAGACGTAATTGGATTTTCCGGGGGAGTCGGCGGGGGGAAGAACCGCGGAAATCCGAAATTTCTCGCCTCGCGCGCCAGGCTCCTGCGCGGCGGGTCGGCTTATGCACAGGCGCGAGCCCCGGCCAAGAGAGCCGCGGCGTGCACGCTGCGCGTAATTAGCGATCGCTCGCGCCGCGCTGCGTCTGCAGCCCCGGGAGCTTCAATTATTCGCCAGCTGCGATATATAGGCTTGCCGGCGCTCCGACGACGACGACGACGCGGGAGTAGTCTCGGGCTGCCGCTCTGTAAATAGGCGCGACGATTAGGGATTCCTGCGAGGGATCCTCAATTAGCTGCTTTAGGGTTCGTCTTTTTTTAAGGGATTGTCGGGAGCTTGTTTAAGCGGTTTTGCGTTTTTCAAAGCTTCACCAAGATTTTTCAAAGTTTAATCGAGATTTTGACCAAATATAATTTAAAGGGCGTAATTATCTTCTGTTTGTGGCTACTTGTTAGTACTTATTTTTTATAAAATAACATTGCGATAGTCACCCAATATATGATGGAAAGGTATAGTAAATATTAGTAAACGATGAATGTTTAATGTTTAATCATTATTTCCTGAAATAAATAACGTTTTTTTAATTAATCGGGACGTTGATTATTTGTTAAAATAATTTTGAAAAAACGCCGCGAGCACGACATTTGGAACATAAAACGTTAATTTGCGACATAAAACATCTCCGTTTCATTTTTTCTTTAAAGTAAACGACACACAATGACGCAACTTGACACACTTCCACACGTAGATCCCTTAAAAAAAGAAAACCAGCCTTCGACCTCGCGCACAACCGTCTTCCGCTATACGCGAAATTGCATCATTAATTTAAATTAACGAGCGCACTTATAACGAAGCGTCGCGGCAACCAGTGCATGCAGAGACACACGCGCGGGCCGACCTGCTCGGCTACAAATTTAGTCGCGCCCGATCGCGCGTAGTTCACGACGCGCATCGCTTATGCAAATATATACGCGCATCGATGAAGGTCGATACGGCGTGCATTAGTAACCCTCCCCCCCCCCCTGCGCGGTACTCTAACTCACCTAACAGGTTTTGCCCGTAATTTCGGGCGAGCATCGGCGAAAGCCGAAACGCGATTATGCCCCGGCCGCTTGATAACGAATTTCCGGTCTGCGCATCATCGCCGGAATCAAAGATTCGGGCGGACGGAGACGGGATGACGTTGCGTGGAAGTTGGGGGCGCGCGGTTGGGGGAGAGCAAGTTTTTGGTAAGGATTAAAAGAGACGCTGCTCGCGTCGGCGGAGGGGTTGAATTATGCGAGGGGTTTTAGTCTTTAAGTAGCGGCTTTGTCAGACGGTGCGCGTCTAATTCGAGCGCCGTGCGCCTGACGAAACTGAATTTGCGGATTTGGGGTCGCGCGATGCTCCTGATGGGATATTATGTTGGAAGCGTGAAATTTGATCCTGTTGTGGTTTACTGATGCGTGTTTCTTATGATGGATTCTTTTATTTGAGGCTAAATAATGATTAATTAGATAAATAAATTGCAAAATGGAAAATTTTACTAAACATATACATATATTTTATTTCTGTTGCAGGTGAGTTCTTTGAGCGATTCTATTCTGTTGTCAAAAAAGTTTGATACCGTTCTGCGGTGGGTGACGTATCATAAAAACTAACTTATAACTAGATTTAATTAAAGAATGCATGCTGTAATCTAATACGAGTACAAGCTTGTTGTGTTATAATTTTTTTACAAAAAATCGAGGTGTACTATTTATTTCAGGCGATAAAACTGTAAAACAGATAATAAAGGAGCTATTACTTTCAAAATCATAAAATTTTGTTCGTAACAATAAGTAATTCAAATATTGAGAAGAGGATCCTAGTAAAGTTGATTTGTCGTCCTTACAATTGCCTGTAATTATAAACGTACTTAAACACTCACAAACACATCACCGCGTCAGCGGTAAGTGACGGGGTAGGCAGCGCAGCATGAGCTTTTTTCGCCCTCCAGCATTACTTGTCCGTTTAAAGTTGATGCACCGCTCTTTGGCATAATCAACCGATTTTTAATAATTCATTCTGGAAAATTTAAGCATCGGATCGCTTTGAATTGAATACTATATATCGAATGCAATGTTTTCTTCCAAATTAAAAAAACTAAAATCACAAAAATAAATCCTGTTTGATTCAAAATCGTCTTACTGAATTCCGATATATGTGGTTGTACCCAACCTGGTCGCTGGTCGATGTATCGACCAATTCCGCCGACAAGGTAAAGTCCAATGTAAAATATGTTAATGAATTTCTTAAGTGGAGTCCTCAACCTGACTGAAGGTAGATATTATATCGATCACTCGCGACATTTTATTAAAGGTTAATACTTGTATGTTTGTATGAAAACATTTGCATCAAAAAAATGTTTCTTCTAAAATAAATTTAAATGACAAAAGTATTTTAATACCTTTTTATAAATACTAATCCAAGCAATAGATCCAAATAAAATTATAGCAATACCGATTCAAATTCAAAAATTTTCTAAAACCTGATAAGCCCTTTTCATCGCGGTTCTCTTTACACCTCCTCTAATTAGCCCCAGAACGCTCATAAATATGCAAAGCCAGAGAGAGAGAGAGAGAGAGAGAGAGGAGAAGGAGGAGCCTTGGCATTGAGGCTTCCACTTAGCCTCTCAGGGATGGAAAAATCCGAGCGACCACGATAAAAAAGCCGCGCGGCAAAAGCTGAAAGCATGGAGAAAAAAAAAAGAAAAGGGTCCCTCGCATCCACAAACGAGGCGCGGCCGCGAGAGCAAGAGCAGAATGCAGATAAGCACTTCAGAGGCGAAAATTAAGCCGAGCTCTAATCCAGCTCTGCGAGTGACAATGTCCCCGGGTTGCCCCCGTCGAGGTGTTCATTGGCGAATCTCCTTGACGCCCTCCGCCCCGCGGCTGTCCAATCCAAGTGGCTCGGCGCGCGCGAGATAACGAGCTCGCATGCAAACGACGCCGCGACGCGCCAAACTTCCTGACACCGGAACGAGGAGGATAAGCGAGAGCGCGGGATTCGGCTTTCCAAGTCAGGACGTTAGCCGCGGCGTGCGGCGCTTACGGAACAGAGGCGCGCACAGGTTGACATTTGTCTCGGCTATTTGTTTATTAGCCGTGGACTTGTGGTTCGAGTCGCTGACGTTTTCGGGGTGATTAATAAGTGCGCCAGTTGTGGAATTATTTTTTTTAGCGTAGAGGGTTGTTTTTTTTTGTTAGCTCTGTTAAAGATTATTCTAAAATAGGATGGGGTATAAAAAAAGAGAGACCCAATTTGAAAAAAACAAGTTTTGATATTCAAAAAGAAGCTTTTTAGCATTTGCTATTATTCAGCACATAAAAATAAATGTAATTTGAAACTCTAGTCCCACCGAGAAAGCAGATAAAGTTTATGGCATTACAGAAAAGATATATATAAACTTACATTTCCTTTCCACATCAAACTCACTCTACTTAACGTACGTAAATGTGAATGTGGGCTTTTCCAGAATATTTTCGTTTTGCACGAGTAGGTCTGTTTCTTTTTATCGAAATGAAAATTTACCCTGAACCCTTATCAAGAGAATTATCCTACGGAAATAACAAAAACTCCGTAAATTCTCATCAAGTTAATAATTTAATTGATTAAATGCGAATAGTAATATACTTTGATTCTCAAGTTTATTTTATTGTATTTAAAAAAAACATTAAAAAAGTACATTTTGTTTTCTTGATTTAATTATTTCGTTAAATTTATTGCTTTTTAATAAAAATAAAAGCCACGTTTTTAAACTTTTACATATACTTTACAAAATATCACAAAACTTGTTACTTTGATCTTCTACATTTCAGCTTCCAATTTTACGCACAAATTAAATTTAATAGAATATTTCCATTTCCAATCGTTATAATATTAGTTTGAATAATTCAATGCGGCTTTATCGGAGGTGCAGTCGTGAAATTCCATTTTTTGTTTGCTAAATTACAGTATTAAGTTAGCGAAGAAAGAAATGGGAATGGGCTTAAACGGGCTTAGCCATTGTTCAATCAAAGAACAGTTTGAACAGAATCTCCGATGAAATTGAAATGTTCTCCTAAGACTTTGACACTATAACGTACTGTAGTTCACTACAGTTAAGATGTACTGCGTATTGTAGTAATGCTATTCAAACAAACTTTAGACGCTTTTATTGAGTGTCTAATACAATTTTAATTTTTTTTATAAAATCTATATCCTATCTGCATAAAAAATATTGCTTAGCTTTTCTCTTTATTTTATTATGTATAAATTATGTAGTATCCAAAATAGTCCAGAATAATTACAATAATAAATTTTCAAAATATTTACATAATAGTATTAACAATAATAGAATATTAAATTTGTAATCACGTAGGTTCCACCAGAAGCCTCTTGACCTAATTCGATCCCGACATGTAAATATTTAAAGATTTTGGCTTTGACGCAAGCCAGAGGTGCAACCCCTTGATGGGTTTTGATCTGGTTCGTCTTAAAACTTTTAGGATTGAAGTTATGGAAAAAATATTAGAAAAATTAGTAACATATAATTTCAAAGACCGAAAACTGATTTTAATAATTTGATTATATAAAGTTTTTTAGTTATTGATCTTTAAAATTACCTTATTATTTTTCTACAGGACGAAAAAACTTTTTAAGTTTTCTGAATTTTTGCAAAAAATCAATTTTTTAAAATCATGTGTAAATACACTTTTAAATAAATTAATGCTTCTTCGCGTCTTTCCCCGCATCTCTTTATTGTTGCAAACAAACAGCACCACATATTCAAAATGAACTTGCTCTCAAGGACTTTCGACCTCTAGCGACGTAAGCCTTATTCGGAACAACCGCCGCCCTAATAAAATAATCCATCTCGGCGAAATCTGCTTAACGTCGAGCTTTCCGGACTGCACGGTCAATCCCGTGATTTAGACAGCACTTAGGGTGCCGGGTCGTCCCTTCCGAAAGCTGGCTTCACAAAGAGCGGCCCGTCAAGGCTTCACGACAACGGCGAGAAAACAATTCAGGGCCGCACATACGGCCGCATTAGGTAAATACGGCAGTTGCCCCTGAGGGCGCGCCGACCGTAGCTCGTTACGCGCAAGCTGCCTCCGCGATGCGCCGCGAGGTCGGGCGCTGTAAATGATGGAGCCTTTGCCGCTGATGAAAGGAATTCCGGCTATTCGGCCGCGAGGAGATTTGCGCTTTATATGTATAAATATGCGCCTCTGTAACTTTGGGGTAAAGTGGCATTTTTGATATTTGGGAAATGAAGGCTTTAAAATGTGATGCTCTTCAAGAAGCGGTAAAAGAAATATTTAATTTAGAAACTGTTAAGCAAGAAAATTACAATCAAATTTCTTTTGTAGAATTGTTAAGAAGTTTTTAGTTAATATTAAACCAGTTTTGTAGTTGAAAACGACAGATGCGACTATTATTTATTATCATTATCAAATAATTAAATATGTTTGCTTTTGAATATTTTAATTTTTATTCAGACGATACGCATGTTATATTAACCTAAAAAAAACAGTTGTTTTAGCGATACGCTTAGTAGGCGGTATCTTCCTGAAATAAACGGGGTTTCTCCGTTTTCTAAAAGTAAATATTTCTTCCAATTGATAAAGAAGAAAGTTCATTCATAAAACGAATAGAATTTCTACTAAAACGTAATACTTTTACTTACTGAAAAATGTATTTGCTTCTTCTACGAAGTATGCGTAATTATTAATGTTATAAGAAAAATCACTGCGAAGTTGTGAAATGCAATATATATACTAAAAAAAAATCTTACGTTTCGGAAAAATTACATGAATTTCTTAAATTTGTAGATATATTATTTCGTAAAAAACTTAACAGTATACTTTCAAAATTCTAAATTTTCTTAATATATTATTGCAAAATTGCATTATATTATTGAAAAATAGTGCAAGATATTCGCACTTTTATAATGGCGAAAATTATAAGCCCTGTTGAAAAAATCCAGTGGAATTCCAGGTTAAATTTAAGCTGGATTGGCCTCGCAATCAAGCTGGATCAGCCTTGAATTCAAGCTAGAAATCGAGCTGAATCGACCTCCAATTTGAGCTGGAATTCGTACCTCATCGACCTCAAATCCACCTGGAATCCTAGCTGGAAAATTGAGGTGTTTCCAGCTGGGATTCCAGGTGGATTTGAAGTCGATGTAGCACGAATTC
>JAWWEO010020497.1:0-10116 GCA_035582975.1 Ormyrus labotus | reverse complement strand
AATTTGTACATAAAGATAATAATTATTTTTTACACTTAAATATGTACGTAAAGATAAGATCGATACTATCGAGTACTTCGATACTTATTGAAAATTTTCGATACTTTAGAATCGATACTATTTTTGTTTCGATTCTTTGTACTCGATACTTTTTTAAGGTATCGGCCATCCCTACTCTCTAACGCTTAAACTAAGTGATGAGTACTTAGATACTTTTTGAAAATGAGAGTTAGTAGCAGTACTCGCGTTCTAAGTCATGATGTGTCCGCAGCTTTTAATTTTATTTCAGAAGAATATTCTCGTCCTCATTATAAAGCTGCCGCGTTTCTTACTAAGTTCCTGTATACTTGGTTTACTCTTATGACATCACGTAGTGTTGTACTTGCGATTAGTAAGAAAAATATAGATAAATGGAAAGAAACAACAACTTTTCTTGAAGAATGCATTGAATTTTTTTTTTTTTGTTAAAAGTCGAAAAAAAGGGAGATTGGAAGCCCTTTCAAACAGGCGTTGTTCTTTCAACTACCACTTTTTTGGAATTAGCTAATTATTTACTTGAAAATGAAAATTTCACATTTGTTCTTGGCAGCAGGTTAACGCAAGATTGCATGGAAAATACATTTTCTATAATGAGAACAAAACACCAAATTCCAAATGCCTTGCAAGTGAAACACATTATTAAATTAATTACTGTTGAACAATTTACGAAAGATATAACTAATAGTAACTATCAAGAAGATGATAGAAATTTTATGTCCGGGTTTTTAGAAATGTTAGAAAAAAAAACAAAATTGGTAAAGAAACAAGAAGAAAGTTCTTGTGAAAAAGAATTCGTAACAATAGCAGACACATTTTCAAATATTGAAAGTTTGGCAGGCATTAATTTTACTACAATTGACTTAAACTGTCTTTATTATATAGCTGGTTATCTTATTAGTAGCATTGTCAAAACTCAGAAGACTTGTTTTCAATGC
Source organism: Ormyrus labotus (assembly GCA_035582975.1). Taxonomy (NCBI): domain Eukaryota; kingdom Metazoa; phylum Arthropoda; class Insecta; order Hymenoptera; family Ormyridae; genus Ormyrus; species Ormyrus labotus. The sequence continues at coordinate 9,142 of JAWWEO010020497.1, read as the reverse complement.
ATTTCTCAAGTGGGTTCGAGAATACCGTCAACGTATTATTTTTCAAAACTTGCACGATTAAAGCGCATAAGCAAAAAAGAGCGTATATTTTTTGTCAATCTTTGTACTTTTAATTTCTTTCTTAATATGGAAAAAATATTTAGAACGTACTATAATGTATTACGCACGACAAAAAATGTTAAGATAAATCAATTCTTTATAGCTCAATTTGAAAAATTAACGTGCGATTTACTAAAATGCCATGATCTCAAAAATAAAATCATTAGAAGATTTACTATGTTTAGATTAAGAATTATTTCAAAAAAATCGTTGAAGACTCTTGCCTCTAAAGCTAGTAAAACTATGACTATGCATAGCATTACCAAATAGAGTTTAATTTATTTAACTTATTATTGTTCAAAAAGTTATTGTAAGTTGTTTTAACTACTTATTGTTCAAAATTATGTAAACCGTAATGTTTAAATATATTTATAGTTACAGATTCCTTTTATTATTTATTACTATTAACAATTATCAATCAATATGCAATTTTTTCAATTTCAGAAATCTTCATCACAGGCTCATCTCCAATCAATTATACAAACTATTTTGGGTGAAGCTGCAAATGATAATTGAAACAACATAGATTTCCACACATGCTGCGGAATTATTTCAAATCTTATAAAATCTAATATTTTTAGCTATTTTCATATTTTTTAAATTTTACGTTAAATGATTTTATACAATACATTTTTATATTGTATATCAACATTCTCATACAAAAATGAGTATTTCCAATTTTGTAAAAAATCATCATTCATTCAATTTATATTTTTGAAATTGTACGTAAAAAAAATTATACTTATTTTTACAATGTGTATACGATATATTTCGCACCATGATTTCTACTTATATAATTTTTGTAGTATATGAATAAACTTTTACACAATGAACTTTGATAATATTCTTTATACAACATAATTTTTCCTTTAACAACTTTAAATATTGCTTTTACAATAATATTTTGTCATTAATATAATTCAATTCAATCATTCATTAAATGTTGCGTTTATTTGAATAGCGCGCGTTATGTTCTGTTCGACAACTTCCTGTCCGACTCTCCCCACCACTGGTACCTATGGCAAATCCCTCTGAAAGTAAAGGATCCCTATCCAATACTGACGGCTGGCGCTGCTCTACAATAAACATAGAGAGGATAGAAAGAACTGCTGGTAATTGACAAGAGATTAGAACAAAATAATAATTTATCAGGTCAGCTGGCTATGTTTTATGAAGTTCCTTCAGTTTTTTTTTGTGATATCTTATAACAGTTTAATTTACAAATAAATTTTAATTGTGACAGAAGAAGAACTTCAAGTGTTGCTGAAGAAGAACTTTTTATCAGATAAGTTATTTATTATTTATTAAAGTAGATTTAATTTTTTAAATATGATTCTTTGTGGTTTTATCTTTATTTCAGATTTTTAAATTTAACTTGCGAGGAACAAGTTCTTACAATTAAGGTAAAATTTTCTTATATTTATTTCAATTTCTTTAGTTAAAATTTGCAAGTATTAAGCAACAAGTAGGAAAGTATTAGGCTAAAAAGTTGATTTTTTAGCTTAAACTTATGCGTCAAAAAGCTTAATTAAACTTAATTAAGCTTGTTATGCATAAATATAATGCATAATAGCTGTAATATACTTATTGCAATTATAGGAAGTGGATGCAGAAGCAATACAAGGCCTAAAAGGAAATTTTGATGGGATCGTCTAAGGTAGGTGTGATCGTAGTCGAGATCCAAGGCTGCATTAAAATATTTGGGGACTGGGTGAGCGTTAGGCTCTAAAACTTCAAGTAAGTCATGGCTAGGCTAAGGAGAGACATATGAGTCAGTTTAGGTGCAATCTGTCATCCGAATGTCATATACTCTCCTTACTAGTGAATCAATCAACCAACTTTTTTCAAAAGACACGTTTCTTATCGTATTTTTTCAGCTCTTTTCGGAGTAGCGGAACGTAAAAGGTTGCTGCCGCGCATTTCTAGAAATTCAAATTTCTCGACGTCACGACGACGCTGTCCAAATCCGTGTTAATTTTGTACAAATCTTATTGTTCGATCGTCAAGGGTCGGCAATCATCAAGAAAAGATGATGATTTTTTGTCAGCGACGAGGATTTCTTTCTACGGTGCAGCTGCTTCAGTCGAGGGGGGAGGGGGTAATCGTGATGGCGGCGGGTAATCATCATATCAAATGCGATTAATGTATATAATTTATTTTTTCCTCTAGGAGGTTAGCTATTAATGACCTCAGTTTACTTTGCCCATCAGGACTGTGCTTGCCTTGACCAGTAATGAAGGAAATTTTCTTCGTCGTGCCACAGTCCATGGAATCCAAATTTATGAATTGATCTACATAGAAAGTCGCCTCTAAGACACGAAAACCGTGCAGATCAAACGTGTCTTCATCATTCTTCATAGATTGTTCTGTCCAATAAGCTAATACAGCCTCTGCATTGGCAGCACCCATTTGCTTCTCGTGCGACTGGACCTAAAATGATAAAAAAAATGTATAAATAATATTGTATAGTTAGCATTCAAATTTATAAAACGTAAAGTTCATAAATAGATATTTAACAATTCAGAATAATGATTTGCCACTTTTAATTCACCCATATTTCGAGCAGTTCTGGCTAATTCCATGCCGATTTGATTTACCCTTCTTGCCATAAAATCTCTCCAGAGTATGCACGGCTTCCCAACTAAGTGGTAACTTTAATTTATTTTCCAGAAAGTCTTTGTGTAATAGTACATCATGCAACAGGGTACAAAAGTAGAAGATTTTTCCCGCGGGTGAATATAATCACCCAAGGGAAAAATCTACTTTTGCCTTGTGTTGCATATAGTATTTTATTCCATTCTCGACTTGAAAGGCTACATTTTGGTCCTGAAAAGCGGGGTCGAAACAACTTCGCATTCTGTTAGATATTTCAGAAGAAATTCAAATTAGTCTTTCAATGTCATCGGTTCTGCAGTGTTTTAATTTCAGTGAATAGTTCAACTTGTCAGCAACTTGTCAACAGTTCAACACGCAGTATTCTTGATATTAAATCTGAAGCTTTACTTTTTGAAATAAACACGCATCTTTCGAGGTGTCTTATAACTAACGTTTATGAAACACTGCATTTTTTATTTTGAATATTCTGTGGCCTATTAATTCAGTTTGCAAGAAGATAATGCAACTTAAGAGTATATTACTGAAAAACTTGAAAATCGGAATTGTGAAGAATTCAAGATCGATGAACTCAGCATTTGTACAAAGTAATTTGTATAAAGTAATTTTCTTTTTGGTTTAATTTAACATACGTAAAAATCTCTAAATGAATAATTTTCAATAAAGAATGAAATTCACTGTTAATGTAAATAAACAATGAGCGATTTCTGTACGGAGAAAAATTTTTAAGTTAAAATTGCTATCTTTTTTATGAATCGGGAGCCAAAATTGATTTATGCAGCAAATTTAATATACTTATATGAATATTTAATACTCAATGCTTTCATAAATGCTATATAATATAGTAAAAATTATACAAAGAAACAATGAAATACATTCGGATAAGTTTTCCCTAGTACAAAGGACTTATAAAAACTGATAAAATGGGGTCATTCCGGGTGCAAATACACATATTAAAACCCTTTAAAGGGACACAATTTTATCGGTTTTTATAAGACACTTTCAACAGGGTTGGTATACGGTATAGTAAAATTTAATATTTTTGTAGGAAGCAGGATAATTTTAATACACTTTTAAATTACAAGTGTAACTGAATTTTCAATATCTTGTATAAAATTCAATTCGAACATTAATGCACATTTTGATGAAATTACATGTTAGATAAATAAAAATTTAATGTAAAACTTTAAACAATTCATTTGTTTCATAAAGGCATTAATTTTTCGATATCTATTAAAGAAATTAACAAACATTTTTATTAAAATTTTAAAGTATTAACATTATTACTAGCAAAAAACTCGCTCGCTGAAGTTCGCTCGTGTAATCAGTTGATATCATTTTTAATAAAAAATAATATTGCTTTCTCATATTACGTATTAAAAAGCATTAATAATTCTCGTTACCTTAAATTTTGACTATTATTATAATCTATCAAAAAAATTTGAATTTGAAAACGCAGGAGAGCAATAATAGCACTCTCAAGAGAAAGCTTTTACGAGGAAAGTAAACCTCTAACAGCATTCACGGTGCCTGGACGCGGCCTATTCGAATTCAAGGTTATGCCGATCTTCGCTTACTTAGACGACATCATTGTAGTTTCAGACACCTTCGAGAAACATTCGGAATTATTGGATACAGTGTTTAAAAGACTAAAAGAAGCAAAGTTGCGACCAAATCCAAATAAATATCAGTTTGCACGGCGAAGCCTAAAGTATTTAGGACATATAGTTGATGAACTTGGCGTACACACCGATCCAGACAAAGTAGCAGCTATTAAGAATTTACCAGCGCCGAACACAATTAAGGAATTGAAACGCTTCTTGGGAATGATATCATGGTACCGGCGTTTTATTCCGAATGTGGCTCAGAAAGCTGCATCATTGCAAAAGTTATTGAAAAAGAACACCCTTTGGGTGTGGGATTCGGAACAACAACACGCATTCGTAGCATTGAAAAATTGCTTGATTAATGCTCCGGTTTTAGTTTATCCAGACTGGTCAAAATACTTCACCTTGCAAACAGATGCTAGTTTAACCGGGTTAGGTGCGGTACTCACGCAACATAATGGAGAAGTCGAACAAGTCATCGCTTATGCTAGTAGATCCTTAAGCAATGCAGAGAAAAATTATTCTATCACGGAATTGGAATGTTTGGCAGTTAAATGAGGAGTTTGGAAAATGAGGGATTATTTAGAAGGATATCATTTCACGGTTCTGACTGATCACCAGGCACTGAAGTGGTTAAATAACATAGATAATCCGTCAGGACGTTTAGCAAGATGGGCCTTAGAGTTAAGTCAGTATGATTTCGAGATTCAATATCGAAAAGGCTCAGAAAACGACATCGCAGACGTTCTATCTCGCAACCCCGTCGAAATCTGTACAATTAATAATATAGATAAAAGCCATTGGTATGCCAAGACATTCAACGCAGTACGAGAAAATCCGGAAAAATTCCCAGACTTCTGCATTAAAAACGACAGACTATTTAAAAGGATTCTACACACACTGGATTTTAATGAGTTGGAACCAGAATTGGAGTGGAAAATTTGCATATGGAAAGCAGAAAAAGAACGTATTCTGAGTGAGAATCAAGATATCCCTATGGCAGGTCATTTAGGTATAGCTAAGACATTAGTACGGCTAGCCAAAAACTACTATTGGCCGGGGATGTTTCGCGAAGCGAAAGAATATGTACGCTCGTGCATAAATTGCCAAAAACATAAAACCATACAGCAAGCTTCGGCAGGGCAATTAAATGCAACGTTCACAGACACACCTTGGGAAATGGTCTCAATTGACTTAGTAGGCCCTTTACCACGGTCTACCAATGGATTTACACAATTGTTAGTAATGCAAGATACGTTTACAAAATGGATTGAGCTCCGACCCTTACGAAAAGTAACGGCAATTGCAGTAGTAAAGGCGGTGCAAGAACAGATTCTATGTCGGTTTGGTTGTCCAAAAGTAATATCTACAGACAACGGCCGACAATTTGTACCCAAAGAATTTAAGAGTCTGCTGGAACAGGCAAAAATTCAGCATAGATTAACGCCTCCATACACACCCCAGTGTAACGCAGTGGAAAGAGCAAATCGTACTGTAAAAACAATGATTAAACAGTACATTGCAGGCTCGCAGAAAATGTGGGACGCCCATATTGCAGAAATAGCGTTTGCATTCAACACCGCACATAGCGAAAGCACGGGGTACTCGCCAGCGTACCTAAATTTCGGAAAAGAATTAAAAGTCGCAGGATCTCTGGAACAAGAGGTAAAGAAGGAATCTAGAGGATCATTCGAAAATAGAGTACGGAAAATTTCCGACGCATTAGAATTGGCCGAAGTAAATATCTCTAGAGCTTTTCAAAAGCAGGAGAAGCATTATAATTTACGGTGAAGAGAATGGAAACCTAGAATAAACAATCTAGTCTTAAAAAGAAATTTTGCTCTATCAGATAAAGCGGAAGGTTTTAATGCAAAAATGAGCGAAAAATTCACTGGTCCTTATCATGTAAAAAGAATAATTTCTCCGATAATTTTCGACATACTAGATGAGAAAAACAGATTATTTAAACACATTCACATCAATCACATCATCAAGGATCTAAAACCTTTCAAGATAAATTATACGCGGGCGTAATATTATTCGATTGTTAATCGATTCTGTTTTCTTTTATGTTCTAGAGTCGAGAAGTAGCGGCGTGAACAGAAAAAACTGTACATAAATTTTGTTAATAAATAGTTTTAGTTTATTATAAATTTCTGAGTTGTTTCAACCATTGCTTTTTTCCCTTTCGCGTCCTTTCCTTTAAAGAAATTGTGATTTTAGTTCCGCGGGGAGGGAGCAAGAGTTCTGATTATGCAGGGGAAAAACTTGTGCAGGTTTTGACTGCGCAAGTCGTTTAGAAGGTTAGAGAGATTTTGCGTACTGAGCAAAATTTTTGAATTTAGCATACGGGGATTAACCGTATGTTAGTCGCAAGCAAACGCGACCGTTACAGCAGCAAGTGGTTCCTCTGTAAAAATCAATACGTGAAATTAATGTAGAATAAGTGAATATACACTTATTTTACGTCAAAAGTCTTCCACTTTGTAAGAGCCAACGACTCCCGACCAAAACGAGAATAATGTTTTTGAAACTGCTGTCAGCCTTGGTCTCCTTACCCGAGGATTGTAAAATGAAGCGGCACGGATCTCACGCCTTTTACACGGGCTCTTATACGCAGATCAAAGTATTTAAGCAAGATTTTCCACTCTTCAAAGTGCTGCTCATGAGAGCGGCTTACTTATGCCCCTACCAGGGCTAGTTAGCTTGCGGGGTTACCGGTCGCTACCTGGCGGCGGCGCTGCGAGTTAGTCTCACTAGATCCAACCGCTTGCGGAAGTGAGGTCCTGTTATATTCAAATTTGCCATGAATCAGTTAAAATTTAAAAAATCCTCCGCTATATTGGACCCGCCATCTTGGATTTTGCAAATCTGATTTCAAATTCGTGATCAGCGACTCCGAAATTTGGTCAAACTCGCTTGATTTTGTCAAAACAATATTATCTCTGAGATTCATTAAAAACAATCGATTTCTAAAACATAATTTCAAACTATTCTTTATTTAATTAATTATTTATTTTTGTATTATTATGTTATTTGTCTATCTCCATTTTAGAATTTAATGAGCAGCAAACAAAATTTAAATAAAAATTTTGTTATTGGAATATTTAAGTCCTAAAATCAGAATTTTGGAAACTGAATGCGCAAAGCCCGATTTCGCGGAAAGTTAAATAAAAATGCATGTGATAAATCAAGCTTTTACAAGATGTATCAAAATATAATGTTCAATACAAGAGCAAAAATGTATTTTTAACCTGGTGTTACTTTTTCAGACGATCTTCCTTTAGAGGAAAATAAAAAAAAATTTCAAGTAAATTGAATTTTCTCTAGTAATTATAAGCCAAAGAAAAGTAATTTCTTTTATTTTATTTAAACTATATTGCTGAATCTATGTAAACAATCATAATATGATAATAAGAAGAAAAATATGAATCTACTAATGTTACATATATAATTGCGATACCATATAGAATTTAAAATCTTTATAAAACAAAAACTAGTAAATGAATTTCAAAAAGTCTTTTTAATTTTGTAAATTAAGTTAAAGACGAAAAAAAGAAGTGTTGATCATGGAATACAGCTATTCAAAAAATTTTTAAATATAAAAATAAAACCTTAATATCTTTTGAACTAATAAGTTTCATAAGCTGAAAATTATACAGCTCTAAACATAGAAAAAATCTACCCTTTTCCAAAATTTCAAGTCCATTGAAGCATTTTTACTGCAGTAATCGTTGGACATAGAAAACTCATTTTTTCCAATTTTCATCTTTTTACTCAAAAACTAGATGGCTAAATGACCTGAAATTTTTACATATTAAAGTTCTATATATTCTTAATTACCATCATTCTTTTCAGAGTAATTGATAATTTAATTTAAGAGTTATAATCTTTTTTTTTACAAAAAGCATGTTTTTGTTAAAAATAAAAGAACCATGATAGCTAGAGTAATTTTTTTCTCTGAAATTATAATTTTTTTTATGCTCTTTAAAATGTTTCTTGTTCGATTGAAATCTCAATCCTATCATTAAAAAAAAGTAAAATTAAATTTTTCGAAAATTGAAAATTTGCGGTAAAATGATAACAAATAAGATAAACAAAAAAGGATTTTTTTTTGCCGCCATCACAAAAAAAGGCAAAAAAATGATGAAAATCTGGTCAGTAGAAGCTGAGATCCACGCGTACACACACACACACACACACACACACACACACACACACACACATACACACGCGCGCGCGCGCACGCACGCACGCATCCAAACAGACATTTTTCAAAAACCATTTACTCTTATTCTTGTCACCTTAAAATACAATTATAACAGGTTTTTAGAACAACTCCAAAAATTGCTATCACAAAGCTTCCTCTAGGAGGAAGCAATAAATGGTAGAAATATTAACGAAATAATTTTTTTGCCTAGCGGTCCGAAAGTACTACCCTCCCTCCCGAATTGGGAACGTTGTATTTTCTTCCTCGCTAGGCAAAAAAATAGTACATGCTCCACGGAAGGTAAAATGGCAAGCCCACCCTGGCAGAAATGGAAAACATTTAATATCTATTTATAAGGTATTTTCAAAAATTTTACGTATAAAATAGGTATTTTTAGGTCGGCGGACTTTTAAACTAGTTTGACTAAATTTTAACTTATTTGTCGGTATTTACACGGTGTTACGATAGGTACTTTTCTTACCTCAGAAATAACCAGAAACTTGCTTGGGTTTTCTGGTTGTGCGCGAGAGAGATAAAAGAGAGGCAAGAAATTTAAGTTTTCGTTAAAATTTTACCAAAGCAATATTATAAATAAATGTTTCGTTTATGCTTC
>JAWWEO010020496.1:0-10123 GCA_035582975.1 Ormyrus labotus | reverse complement strand
GGCCGTCGCCGCCTAGCGGCGCGCGCCGGTACTACGCTTGCGCGTGTTCGCTTTGTACGGCGGGAAATTTGAATCGCTTGTTCGCGCTTATTTTACATTTCGGGACTTAAAACTAGGCGAAGAGTCTTAATTATAAAAAATTTAATTAAATTATTAATTAAATTATTATATGGTATCAATATAATAGTAACATTTTACTATTCTCATTGGAATGATAGCGCAATATGTTTTAGGATACATATTCACATTTTTTCATACTCTTATATTGTAAGTAAGAATAAAGAATTCAAAAGCCGGGAAGAGCCAAGAAATTTATAGACATACTTCCTGGAAAATTCACAGATTATCTGAAAGTGTCTTTTACGTTTAAATAATAATATTCAGCTTCCTGAAAGGAGACATTTTTCTTCGAACATATAAATTGCGTAGACCTGAATACTTTTATTTTGCGATTATTTTTTCTTAGTATCTTATAAAAATATAAATACAATACAAGTAAATACAATAAAGATGATATTCAACCTGTTTATTTTACTATTAAACATTAATTTTAAAATGCTTTATAAAAATTGAATAATTTTACAATCCATCAAAGTTCAGTAACAGTAAAAGCATTTTTTAAACTTTCGAGTAAATAAACACATTTATTTTTATATTTAAAGATATATAATTAAGACTGGATGGTCCTTTAACTCGGTGTATAAATAAGCCATTGAAAAAGTACCTTCTTTATCTCTCGTAATGCTTGCTTTACTAAATGAGCAAGTAAATTCAGTTAGCAAGAAATTTAAATTATATATATTGTATAAGAATTTTCAATAATTTTTTTTCAAGTCCGATAATCTTAAAATAAAAGGTTCCATATAAAAGCTTCAAATTAATTGCCAAAGGTCTTGTAAAGCACTTCAGCGCCCAGGGAAGTCGTCTCGTTAATCGCAAATTTTAAAAAAAAAAAGCTTCCAACTTTTATACTGCTGCAGCGTCGCGAACAATTTTTAACGCCGTAAAAACCACCCAGCGCATTATCTTTACAAGCTCCGTAAAAAAAAAAAACCGCAGACTCGAGGCAGGCAATAACAGATTTAAATCGTCGCCCATACGCAGCAAGTACCGTTCCTCCTCCCATTCTCCGTCTTGCGCAACAATGCCCGAAAAGATAAAAACACTGCCCCCAACTCCCGGCAACTCCTGCCGCATGCACACACATATATATACATACATATATAAATAACGAACCGTTACAATTCCTCGCGTGCAGTAATACCAAATTACAGTACACAGTGAGCGCGATCAATTGTGCAAGCTCGCTTACATACGAGTGGATGATGTTCCGCTCGCGGGGGATAAAGATCTTCCTCTCACAATCAGGGACGCAGTTTACCGTTTTATTATGAATTACCCGCGGTGCGCAAATTGCCGCGCGCTCTTTCTCCTTCCTCTTCGGGGCGTAAGAGCCTCGGCAACCGGGTCAAGTGAGTGCGGGCAGTTCTTTTTTTTTTCTTCTTTCGCTTAGTAATTAGAGGCGCTTCGCGCGAGTTTCGACGCGAGAGAGTCTTTGGAGCTTTGGGGAGTGTTCTTTTTTTTTCTTTTTTTTTTGCGCTTTTAGTGCGCAGCGCAGTAGTGCGCACTCGTTAGGAAGTACGGCTTACTTGAGTCCGCAGTTTTTAACGAGTGGAACAAGGAGGATTTTATGTAGCAACGCAGAGAAGTGAAGCGATTTTGGAACAGGGCGAAAATGTGGAAATTCTAATTGTTCTGTTTCCGGCGAAATTTGAAGTATGGAAACGAGTAATAACATCGAGGTTCGTTAAGAATACCGTTTTGATTTAATTGATGTTTGTTAAAAAAAATAGAAAAAAAAACATTAAAAAAGTAGTACTTTATATATGTTTAGTGCGTTAAGATTTTTTTTTTTTTTTAACACTAAATGTGATTAGTACCGAAATTTTCACATAGTACGTTTTGCAGCTTTTCCCTGAACGGTGCCAAAGAAAATAAAATTACGTTTTTTCCCTTCAATGCAAACCTTTTTAGTCGATGGAGAAGAAAACTGCAGCATAAGTCAAGGTAAAAAAATCTATTCCCACGAAATGATTAAAACGACTTACTCGAGAAAGCTGTGGCGTTCAATAAACATCACATTATGCAAGCGTTTTAATAAATTGAAAAATTTGATCGACTTTATTTATTCTCATATTTGACGTCACGGAATTGAATGCAATTTCCGCAAATATACTTTATAGATTTGAAATAAATTGCTTTTTTATTTAAAACTAATAAAAATTTGAAAAATTCACAAGAATTTGCGTAAGGATTAAAATAAAATTTTTAAAAAAATTCCACAAAGCAAGTGTGCAGCAAAAAAATTTTATTAAAGGCAAAAATTGTGAAAATATATAGTTCGCTTAATAAGAGACAGGCTTCATGACGTCATGATTATGAACTAAAACGTCTTAAAGAATCGTCGATTGAAAGAACAAAGCAAAACTGTTCCGTACGCAAAGCTACCGTAAAGAGGTTGATTCGTCGTTGAAATTAATAAAATTCGACGCTAAGAAATCGAGGTTAAAGCGTCATCGTCCAAACACGAACCGACGCGAAAACATCCCCCCGAGCCTTTTCGCGCAGATTGTCGCGCAGGTCTCGACCCGTATTCCGGACGTCCGGAGCTTATGAAAGCAAGTTAGGAGCGAAATATTGCAAGGACGAAAAAGGCGCATCTCGGAAGGAATTAGCGCGCGGGACGCTTTGTGCCATTTCGAAGTTCACATTGCAGTTTCCGCGGGGCGGAAGATATGAGACTCGGCAGAAAGCAAAGCGGTACGAAATGCTTTTCGGTTTTCCGTTATGCAGATGCGTAATGAAATTTTTTCGAAAGCGATGTATGCGATTTCTTTCGTTTTGTATTTTAGAGCATATATTAAATGCTGGAGCGCAAAGGGAAACTCTTTACTAGTTGAGAATAGAAAAGTAGGCGATGCATTTAGTTTTTCTTTTAATTTATTATCGAATTAAAGCAAGAAATTTAATGTCCTTGAATAAAATTTACGGGGAAAAAGAAAATATTAAATATAAACGTAAACGCTTTCACTATATATATGCACTTTTTGAGAGCACGCTTTACATCGATGTTTATTTCTTATTAACTTGCAAGTTTTCGCAAACTTTTTCCAATATTAATCATAGCACCATCCATGCAAACAGCATACCGTCGAATGCAACTCGGAAAAAAGCCGTAACCGTAAAAAATTCGATATGATAGTTCGGAAATGTATTTCTTTCCTTATTTATTTGAGCAAAATCTGGTAAAGGTAAGTGATGGTTAAGATATTGACTAGTCATTCTATTGAAAGCCTACAGTCCGAGCTTTCTCCACAAGTAAAAAACGTGAAAATTATGCCAATCCCATAGATTCTTATGCGATTATATCACAAATTTTGCAAGTAATTGCGCCAATGAAAGTCTGTTGGATATAGATATATTGCTTTCGAGTTCGACGCCGTAAAAGTTTTTTATCGTACTTTAAATGTCCTTTTTTGGAATTAATGACTTGATTAATTATCCACCGTGAGAGAGAAAATATTTATCCAATTAAAAGTCTAAACATTTACTCAGAAAGTCTTGAATTTTATTTAATATCAATATATCAAATATTCACATTCGTGTATACGTGCATTACTCGCGTTTTATATTAGGGAAAATATTTATGTCTTTCCATTGGCAACAGGCTGATGAAACGTTATTTTTATCATCAATTTGAGTTTTTCAATTTTCATTGTTTATTGCATCTGTATAAGAGAATTTTGATCGTAAAATCAATCTAAGTCACAAAGAAGTTTTAAGCGTAACAAGAACATTTTTCCGTTGGACATTTTTCTTATTATACTGCATAAAGTAAAGATCAGATTAAACTTGCCGAGGCAATAATCTTTTATTATGATTAACGGACGGAATATTGTCTTTTAATCGAATTTTCAATTTCCCTACAAACTTTCATATCTACTCGAAGCACCGCACCGAACAACCTCGTTATTCAACCAGCAATATTGAAGCTTCTTACTATTTTCAAACTCTCAATAATCCCACCAATCTCTCTCTCTCTCTCTCTCTCTCCTCCTAAAATGCTATTTCCAATACATCGTTTATAATCCCCCCAAGGAGTCGTCGAGGCAAGCAGCCAGGCGAGTCCTTGAAAGGGTTTAGAGAGGCACTTTGAAAACAAAGGAAAATGAAAAAAAAATTGATTTTTCCCTGGCCCGGGGCTGCCAAGTGTCGCGACTCGTTCCCGCCGATCGATAATGATAATCGACTAGCCGCCACCGCCGAGTTTTCCATGCGGGCACCGCACGGGATAATCGAGTTGCGTGCGCTTAAATTTGGAGGCCGCATGGACTTTGACGAAGCCGAGGTGTTGGGAGACAGGCTGTGGAATTGCGTTACTCGCTTTGAAGGCTACGATTAGGTTTAGAGAATAGGATGGCGGAGAAACGAATAGGCAGTTAACGGTATTGTTTGTGATTAGATTCAGTGTATCGACTGCAGAAAAAGACTTACGAGACTGTGAAAAAGTACGATAATTGTTAAAAAATGAGTTGGGAATGATATTCTGAAGTAAAAAATTGCTTTCAACATAGTAAAAGTTCAAGGCCTTCTATTTACTAATGAAGCAACTGTAATTATTTAATGCTAGTTCGTCTTGAAAGATAATAAAGAAAGCGAGGAAGTAAACGGTAAACTTTGAAGTTAGTGTCGCCCTGGCTACTGATATTAACCTTCTAATTTTAGGATGAAGCAATCGCAACGTCGAATCGACTGAAATGTAATTAATTTTTTAGGATTACAAAAACTAATTTCACCTTTTTATAAAGTATAACAATTTTTTCGGACGAGGATTAACGTTTGAAAAGCATTTAAATGATAATGCAACAAAAAGTTTTTTTTCCAACCCAGGCATGAAATGGCCCTCATTTCGCGCTAGAAAGTAGCGTAGAAAATCGAGCATTTCAAAAGTTTTACAAAATTTTGTAAAATGTTTAAAAAAAAAAATTTCTGTGCATGATTTGAAATACGCGATCATCTACCCAACTTTCTAACATCAAATGTGGGCCTTCCATGTCCTCGTTGACAAAAACACGGTGACAAAAAAAAGGCTTCTGCGCCCTCGACTCCGACTCGTGCTGAATACATCACCCCCGCTAGAAATAGCTCATTTTCTCCCCTTGTTGCACAATGTACTATTTTTACATGTTTTACGAATGAACTTAATACCAATAACATAACGCAAAAAGGTACCTAAAGAAGAATCCGAAAGAAATGCTCGCCAGCCGCAGCTCGCGTCCAAAGTTCCTCCCCGAATCGACGGCTGCGGAGCGAGCGGCTCTCAAGCGGAAAAATAGGAGCGGCGTTAAAAATGACGTAAGGAGGATAATCGTGCTCGGGACGGCCGCCGCCGCCGCCGCCGCGCTGCACTCGATTTACGAGGAACCGGCGAACCGGTCGCGCGCCTCTGCCTCTTTCTATATATAAAACCGTTAGCGAGCCGACTCGCTGTGTGGGTTCGGCTAGAGAGGCAAGTGGCTACCGCGCGGACAACCTCCTCGTCGATTCCCATTACCTGCGGGCTTTGTCTTTTGCCTCGCCCGCGACGTACTCGAGGCTCGAGCTCCGCTTGAGAAGGCGGTTGGCGAATTTGGGGGAAAGTATTGGGAGGCTGAAATAGTCGAATGGCTCGGGTGCCTCCCTCGAATTATTTATGGAGATTGTAATTTCGATGCAAAATTAGTATACGTCAAGTGTATTAACTTTCGGCAGTTCAGAATTACAGTTTTGAATTTGGATTGACATTATAACTTTTAGTACGCTGAATTAAATTTGCAGGATTGAAAAAGCAAATTTAACTTTGATATTAAGGCCATTAGAAATAGTTGTTATTAAGCAAATAAGTCAGGTCCGGAAAAGCTTATTAAATGCGGTGAAAATTTAAGCAAATTCAATGTTACGTCTATCAATTATTGTTAAAAAGCTAAGCAATTACAGTAATAGTTGCGCAAAAAATTCACCTTATTATGAAATAAATGGAAAATTAGATATTGCACTTAGACTTACACTCCCAGGAAAATTTAGTAAAGTGGTAGTTTATGTAGTTTACCTGCAACATAAAAGAATCAATTTTAATTAGAAATTGTTAAAACATTTCATTTGCAGGATAAGTAAGGTGCACTTATTGTGTTAGCTCTCAACTTCCACAAGCATAAGGCAACAAGGATTAAAATAAGACAGGCCAATTTTCTTTCAGTGTAAATCATTTAGAATTGCGCGTGAGTAATAAATGTTGTTTTTAATGAGAGAAAAATCGTTTCAAAATGAATTATTTTTTACAGAAGAATGCGCTGTTAATCATAAAGACTAAAGATTCTATTTTCAAATTTGTATGTATACTGTACTTAATATGACAACGAAAAAATTCATCAAATACTTTCTAACGTAATAACTTTAATTTTTTTTCGGGAATTTTCTTAAAACCTTTGCCAATTACGTTTAAGATAAAAAAAAACTAATTATCTATAAAAGGAATTGTGATCGTTAAATCGTTAATTACGAATCCATCTATATTACGTAACGTGTCTAATATTAGTGCAACATTGAATTACGCGATGTTACGTCGTTATATCTATAAATACTTGCAACGTGTATTATTCGCGCCTCCTAATAAGATATATATAGAAACGCAGAATAAATCTCCAATGAAAATCCTTTTTTCATACACGGAGAGGAAAGTTCAGAAAAAATTACTATCGACCAGAGGTTGAGAATGTCACAATTCCGTTTATAAATTACAGTCGTCCAGGATGAAATCCAACATCGAAATCACAGCCGACGATCGCCGTTCGTTTAAATCGCTTCAATTCAAGCGTATCATTCGCCGGCAAGCCCGAACGTTGCGCAATCCCCCTCCGAAAGTACATAAAGTACCGGAATATCCTCAAAAGAAATTTACGTAACCAGGCATCATCCAGATCCGACCTCGGCCGCGACTCGCGTATATCGAGCGAGAAAAGGGAATTCGAGCGCCGATGCAGCTGTCGACTATCCTATTAATACGTCCGAGCTCTTCGGTCAATTTTCCCAGGTGAACGGACTCGGGAGCAATGCGACTTGCGATCCCATCGCCAGTCGTTCAATCTCGAATCAATTAAGCCGGAGGACGCCTACGGCTAATTGACACGTTAATTGCTTCATTGCCGAGGATATATATCCCTTAACACCTTTGTCCGCTCGGGTCCGATAAAACGAATCACCGGAGCTTTCGATCGGCTTCGACGGTGGATTAAGCTGCATTAATTGATCATTTCGAAATTATGAGGGGTTGGACTGTTCGATTTTACGAAATGTGATTTGCGCTTTCAAATATTTTTGATAGATTCGTTTTAGTTGGAAAGTTTTGTAGATTGCAAAAGCTTCTCTGGAAAAGTAATTCGGGTTTCAAATCTTGTCATTTATATATTTAACTCAGCTTCCTTTGAAGCTAAACATACTGTTGGTTCGTAAATTACTTCTAAAATTACTAAAACGTATTGTAAGGCTGTTACGTCTACATTTAGATTCTATAAATATTAATTACACCTCAGAAATAATAAATCGTATACTACAAAAATATTTTTAACAGATATATAATACGTTTGTTCATAATTTTAAGAAACTTCATTTTACACGTCATTGTAAAAATACATTATTGTAAAAGCATAAACATTTTTTTATCCAAATCATATTAAATCGCCTAATTTCCTACCGGGCATCGTAACCGAGTATTATCGACGAATTTGCCGACCAAAATTAAAGTCCCATCGGACTTTAAAAGCGAAATTACATCCCTCTCCTTCCCCCGAAGCTGTACCGGCGAATTAGCCCACAGAGCGCACTGCGCGTTCCGCATTTTGCGATCCTATTTTCGGCCCTCGCGCTCCGTCCGCCTTCTGCTCTCGGCCGGCTTTTCACGACCGAAGCAAATGGAGCACACGGCACGCGCGGCGCCTATAATCCAATCGCGCGCGAATTTTCCCGTCTCCTTTCTGCATTCGTCTCGCGTTATCGGATTTTCTCGAATTTAATGGCTTACGGACGATGGCGCCAAGCGCACCCAGTGGACTGCTTTACCCGGCTTTGCCAACAGGTTTGCAAAGGTAGGTACACGGCTTTTTTCTGGACGGTTTTCTAGTAGTCAAATTGGCTTGGTCATTTTTTTACCCCACTCGATTAATTAGACGTAATTGAAAATGGATCTTTATAAAAATTAGCCGCGCCAACGTTGTATTAAAGCTTTTTATAATTATTGAAATGCAAGCCTTCGGGAAAGGTTAAACAAACCTGATTACTTAAAGGATCTCGCATGTAATGAACCTCGGATCGCGCGTGCAATTAAGTTTCGTAAGAAAAAAGAAAAAAATTGCTCTCAATGATGAACTAACGCAATAATTGACTACTGCGCGCGATCAATACGCCCACCGAGGGAAATGTACAACGCGCACAATCGGATAATCATTTTAGATCCCTGCCTGTAAATTATTCTGTAATTTATCGAGTGCTCCACGCGCCACATTCTCTTTCATCGGGGGTTTTGTGTTTGGAAACAATAAAAACGTCGAGTCGTCGCGTGGCGAAACGTCTCTTTTTTTCTTTTGGATACCTTATAATTGTGTATTGAAATTTATTCTTTTGTTCAACGGAAAATATTGTTTATGACTTTTTCATTTGATTATAGCTTCAGCTACATAGAATTCTTAATAAAATTAATAGTGTACATCTTACCAGGACATTCTTTATGATTCTGTTCCTTCGGAGCCACTCGGAATCAAATTCATTTTCAAAAATTTTTAGCCATCCACTCGATGAAAAAAGTTTTCTCCCCAACCGTGACCCCTCGCCCGAGTAAAAGCAAACATTACGCGGAAAAGGCCGTAAAAACACCTCCGCAATATCTATTACATCTCTCGTCGGCAACACGTGCAATTGCAATGCATCGCAAACGTACACACACACACACACATATACCCAGGCCGACCGACGCCTCGAAGATTAATTCTCCTTGGTCGCGGCGGTAAAAAAGCGCTCGTAAAAAAGAAAGGGCGCGAAAGTGCTGCGCTCGGCCTCCGCCTAAAGAGCCATATCCAGCGCAAGTGCAGGCTCTCTCGCGCAGCGCCTCCGCGGAGCGCAACGGCAGCCGCAGCGCAGAGAAAGACGGAGGATCGCGGGCGCGAAAAGAGAGCCGCGCACCGCCAAGCGCGCTTCGGCTCGACTCGCGGCCGCTCGGGAATCCAGCATCGGGAGGCGTATGAGAGTCGATCTCGGGGCGGATTCCCACCGGTTGCACGGTCACGACTCTGTCTCTCTCCCTCTCTCTCTCTCTCTCTCTCTGCCGGCGAGCCCTCCTGTATAAGAATGAGAAGGAGAGGATCCACACGCTCGAGCGAGGAGCTGCACGAATGGATAATGCGAGCGCGCGCGCAGCTTTTTCTCCACTTTTCGCGCCGAGCTGGACCCGCCGCCGGCGATGCTGCGCGCCGGCGAGCTGACTTTCATATCGTTATGTACCACAATGGGGACGACGAGCTCGATCGCGATTTATCGAGGATTATTGATTTCGACGTTGACGCAGAGCCCCGTCGAGGTATTTCGAAGGCGCCGTCGTCGTCGTCGTCGTCGGTGAGGCCGATTTTATGGCGCTTTTAGTGCGGGGAGATTGCACCGGTTCGTGCTTAATGACCCAACTGCATGATTGCGGAGAATTTGACGCTTGAATCGATCTTCCATCAGCGGTTGAAGAATAAACAAAAGACTGAAGCTCTGCCTCCCGCGGAGGAATATCGAAATCGAACGGCTCCACTTTGCCTTTACAGCTACGTATAAACATTGTTTTTCGTCGGATGCATAGTACACCGAACTGGTATTTACTGCCTTTCTGCGATCAAATTTACTGCCTTGGACTCTGCAATAAATGGCTCAATCATCCATCACTGCCAGGACCAAGGTGTTGCGTCCTAATTGCGCGAACAGAAGCATTGAATAATGCGAATGTAGGTTGTACAAGCATAAATATATATATATATATATATATATATATATATAT
>JAWWEO010020495.1:0-10126 GCA_035582975.1 Ormyrus labotus | reverse complement strand
TTTTTCTTATTTTAACTTATTGAATAATAAAAGATTAACTTATTTCTAAACCGATATTAAAGTTTTCTTCTTATTTCTGGTAGTTCCCGCCGTCGGTAAGTTGGTCCTCTTCTTGGTAAAGTAGAAAAACTTTGACAGGGGTGTAACAACACCGAGGTTAGAGGGCCGCTGAAATGCTAGTAGCAGGCCGGGTCTCGGTTCGACAGGGGCAAGAAAAATGGGGCTTAGGGCAATACATGACAGTCCATATTTGACCTTCAAATGTCCTTGACCCTAACGCGATAAGGTCGAACAAATCCCAGATTTGTATTCAGCGACCGAAAGAACGTATAAGTATGGTGGTTTCCTCGGCTCGAACCCATTTTTCCCTATTTGACCTTCAAATGCCCTTGACCCTGAAGCGATGAAGTCAAACAAGTCCCGGATTCGGATTCAGCGACCCAACTAAAGTATAAGTATGGTATTTTTTTTTGCTAAAAAGGTTTATGATCAATTTGACCTTGAATGACCTTGACCCTGACGTGATAGGGTCAAACTGACCCCAGATTCGAATTCAGCGACCTAAAATACATACAGATACAATAATGCGATCTTGAGATTACACAACTTTTGTTTTTGTGTGCCGGTGTAATTAAGCTAACACGGCCACCTCTCTAACTCGAGTCCTAATTAATATTTTTTCATCAAACAAACGGCATGTTTTGTTGCTAATTTTTTACACGTTAAACGTTTTCCGCACATTCAACAATCACACATCCCGGGCGAGTATTTGATGATTGTGAATAAATATTTAAACAATAAATACGTACACCCGACAACCACACAAGCCGGGGTAGTATTTGATGATTGTAAATAAATATTTAAACAATAACTACGTAGACACGACAACCACACAATCCGGGGGAAAACATTATTAATAAACGAATAATTAAACAATAAACTGTGCATCCCTCAACCACGTAACCCGAGGGAAAGTATTAATAATAAACAAATAATTGAACAAATACACTGTACACCCCTCAACCACGTAACGCGGGGAAATTATTAATTAATAATAAACACGGAGAAAAATCCCTAGTAATATTTACCAAAATTTAAGTGAAAGTTGCTTAAAAAGTTAAGCAAACACGTTAAGTAAACTTTACTCCAGGTTTGTAAGTAAATTTTACCGAATCCGAAGCGCCATCTTTCTTTCTGTCTCTCTCGCACATGCGGTGGCTTACTTAATAATTAAGTAAATTTTACTTAATTCAGAATCAGTACCTTTTATTTATATTTTTTAAGTAAATTTCACTAGCGATCTTTCTCCGTGTATAAATTAAACAATCAACTGTAAACCTCTCCACAACGTTACTCGGGAGAAAGCATTATTAATAAAGAAATAATTATACAATAAACTGTACACCCCTCAACCACGTAACCCGGGGGGAAAGCATTAATAATAAACAAATAATTAAACAATATACTGTATATCCCTCAACAACGTAATCCGGGGGAAAGCATTATTAAGAAATAAATAATTAAACAATATACTGTATATCCCTCAACAACGTAATCCGGGGGAAAGCATTATTAATAAACGAATAATTAAACAATAAACTGTATATCCCTCAACCACGTAATCCAAGGAAAAGTATTGATTGATAATAAACTATAAATTAAACAAATACACAGGCAGTGTTTTTCGGAAGGGGCTGAGGCAACAAAATAAAAACCAGATAGCTTTCTCAATAAAAAATTAGCAATAAAATATGCCGTTGGTTTTTTTTTTCTGGATGCGACATTTGTAACCTAAAGGACGGGATAAAAAAGGCTTTCCAATGAACGTACGCCGAATCCTCGTTAATTCTATTCAAAAAATTATAAAAGTAAAAAAACTTAATGAAGGGGCGCACAAGGGCAGAAGGTAGCGGGGAGCTATGATGCCTTGTGGGCCAAACACGGCCGGGTAATGCATATGCCGGGGTTTCGTACCCCAGGCCTACCGTATCAATAGCATACCCGGTACGCGCCCTTAGTCCCTGCTGGAGCCGGTTCTGCGGGCGGGTTGTTGGGCCCGGAGCCGCCGAGATTTCTGCTCGGCGGCCTGGGTGGCTTTGCGGCCGGCGACCACTTTCCTCTCCACGCGAAGGCACTGTTCTCGGAGGCGCTCGGCCTCCTGGCGTGCTGCCTCCCGCTGCTCCTCCTCCTTCCTGTGAGAGGCAGTTGCTTCCTGGAAGGCGGCCCAGCCGGCTTCGCGAGACTTCATGGTCGCGTCAGCGCCACGCCTCCTCTCCATCGGCCTTGCAGCGGGCGAGTTGGGCGACCGCAACTTGTTCGCTATAGCGAGTCTCCTGTCACACCGCCTTCGCCACCTCCAATGACTCCTTGACCTCCGCCCAGGAGGGGTCTGAGTCGCCGTTGTCGGTCTCGGTTTGGGTGCCCGCCTCTTGGGTGGACTTGGCCGGCCCGGGTAAACGGATGGGCCTTGGTGGAGGTGTCGAAGGTGACGCGCGGACCTGGCTGCTGCAGCCCAGGACCGAGGAAGGACGGCCCCCATCGTCTTCATCGTCGTCCAGCTCGGTGATACATACCGTAGACTGGAGCTGCTTCTTCACTTCCTCATCTTGACACTTGCGTTGGTTCTGGCGCAGGTCTATTAGCGCGTTGAAGGTGTCGCGCAACGTCTTCTCCCTCGGTTGCAGCTTGATGAAATCTTCTCTAGAGCGTCGTTCAAGTCCATCTGAAAAGGTTAAAACTCGATTAATCCTGGGGATGAGGGAGAGATTGTAGAGAAACCTCTACTGTGCCTGTTTTCGAGGCCGGTCCCGTCGTCGAGCCGGCTGGATAAGCCCATTGACGAGCTCGCGGGTATCGGGCGCATTCTGCATCGGCGTTGCGGGGGGATTCTTCCGCAGTCGCCCCCATTTTCGCAGCTCAATGCCGCTCGCACGCTCTAGCCCCCGCTGGAGGTCTTCCTCTCATAGTGAGGGATCGCTCGCAGGCGGATTGCGCATCGTCGATGAGTCCCTCGGCGGTAGGGGTACTTCGTCGCCCTCTTCTTCGCCCTGGCCCGTCGGGCCCTGATCTCCGTGGTCTGCCGGTGGATGATACGACTTCAAGTCGTTAGCGGGGAGGTATTCCACCTTGTTGTCTTTCTGGACCTTGAAGGTGTTTGACCCGCGGGCTTCTAAAATCTCATAGGGTCCGGCATACTTAGGTGCAAGTTTCGCTGCAATCCTTTGCGCAGCAGAAGAGAGTATGCGATTCCGGATCCAGACCATGTCTCCTACCTGGAACGTCGATGCTCGATGTTTAGCATCATAGTAGCCGGCTTGGCGTGCTTGCTCCTCGAAGGCACGAGCCGCTGCTTCCTCGTGCAGGACTGGAGATCTTTCAGCCGTTTGGACCAACTGGTCCCAGGCGGCTCCGGTTGCCGGCCATAGTTGAGCATGTAACGGTACGAAGCGCCATATTGACATCAAGGATGAGGCAGCAAGTTTAGAAAAGGCCAAGTAGGCAAAAGGAGACCTAGCAGCACTGGGAGAGGGGCGAGGTGTCAACAAGGAGCCGAAAGGTCGGGGTGTAGAACTGATCGGCGAGAGAGAACTCGCTCTCTCGTTACCGGACCTCCGACTAAGCAACAAGTCTGGGAACCTGGATCCCTCGCAAGCTCCACGAGCAGGGAGGAAGTCTTTGAGCCACGTTGGCAGCGGTCAGGCCTGCTAATCTCAGTCGCAAGCGCCGCCCCAGGTCCCGGAGTCCAGGAGGTCCACGCCCTCGCAGCAAACGGGCAATTAATCTCGGTCATCGAACGACACCACGCCATACCTCGTCCACAGCAGTCGATCCTCGCCCGGAACTCGCAGCCATCCACATCCTCGCCACGTCGCAGCAACGCCAAGCAAAGACACAAGTGCACAGGTGACTGTCATGAACGCGGTGCGAATTGCGAAAGTTTAAATATCGAAATCGCTCAGCTCGTTATCACATCGCGCGTTTGAGTAATTGTTAATAAATCTTATTTTTTAACTCAAAATATATGTTTCATGTCATTTCGCTAAGTGAGACCCTCATATCCTCACAAGCATGGCTGGACTTACTTTGGTTGAGCCCTGGGTTGCCGTGTTGAGCACAAACATTAGCTCTGGTAGGTACTGGTCCCAGGTGTTATGAGATTTGGTAAGATATGATGAAATCATAGTCTTCACCGACCGAATTACTCTTTCAATCGGATTAGCCTGCGGTTGATAGGGCGGCGTGGTCGTATGGTACACTCCCCGCTCTTGTAGAAATTCGTTGATCAACTTGTTCTTAGATTCTGTGCCGTTATCTGAAAGGAACGCCTCTGAATTGCCAAACCTCACCAAAACTCGATCCTTTAGGTTCTGGATCACGGGTTTGGCATTGGTCTTTCGGATCGGCACGATATCTATCCATCTGGTGAAGAGGTCTTGAAAAGCTAGGATGTATTCGTAGCCCTGAGCGGTTTTGGGTAGCGGTCCCATTATATCACCCACTACCACTTGCCAGGGCTTTTCGACGATCCTTCGGCCCATCAGTCCTGTCGGGGCCTCTTATCCAACCTTGCATTGTTGGCAAGTTTAGCAGCCTCGTACGTAATCGCTTTCGGACTGGTATAACTTCGACCAAAAATAGCTGAGAGCTACTCTCTCGTAGGTCTTGTCTCGACCTAAGTGGCCAACCGTCGGATCGTCGCGGCATTCCTTCAGCACTACCTGACGGTACTCCTCTGGCACTACGAGCTTCCAAGCCTGGTCTTCTGTGAGACTCTCTTCATTCGTTAAATCCGGTCGGTAAGTGTAGAGGTTTCCTGCTACAACCTTCAACATAGGGTAATCTCGGGGTTGGATTTGCGCTTTGTCCAACCACGTCTGATACCAAGGGTCCCCTGCGGTTTGGACCCAAGTGATCGACGCCAATACTATCACCTCTTCTTCATATCTGCAAGACAGGGCGTCGGGGACGTGGTTGAGAGCCCCTTTTCGATGTTCTACAACGAACTGGTGGGCCTGCAACTCCAGAGCCCATCGAGCTAATCGACTAGTCGGGTTCTTCATACTACAAAGCCACCTTAAGCTGCTGTTGTTAGTTACTATCTTGAATGAATAACCTTCAATGTATGAGCGGAATTCTTGCACCGCCCATACTACTGCCAAGCATTCGCGTTCGGTAACGCTATAGTTGCGCTCAGCCGAGTTTAAGGTACGGCTGGCGTATTCCAGCACTCTCTCTGCACCGTCCACTTCCTGTAACAGGACGGCTCCGATGCTTATGTCGCTGGCATCAGTCTCCAAGACATACTACTACCATCCCTATGGGGTCTTTGTAGGAGAGATGCGGTTGCGAGCATCGCTTTAAGTTGCTCAAACACCATCTGTCGGTCTTCTAGCCACTCATATTTCTGACTGTTCTTGGTGAACCGTGTGAGTGGCTCACAGCTGGCAGCCAATCGCTGCAGCACCAGCTCCAGGTATCATTCGTGTTCCTCATACGTCTCCGTTGAGATGATGATGTCATCTAAGTATGAATACACGTGCGGCTCTAATTCCGCTCCGATAACCTGGTCGATCATTCTCTGGAAAGTAGCTGGTGCATAAGCCAAGCCATAGAGCATCCTCTTGAACTGGAATAAGCCCATGTCTGGCACTGTGAAGGCAATGATCGGCCGTGATTGCTTCGCTTTCTACAGTTTCTTCAAAATTTCCTGCTTATAGGGCAGGGGATACGCGTCTGGCTGTGTGACCGCATTCACCTTGCGGAAATCCACGCAGAACCTCAAGGAGCCATTCTCTTTCCTAACCATGACGACTGGGCTAGACCAGCCGCTGTTAGATGGCTCTATCACTCCTTGGTGCAGCATCTCATAAGTTTAAATGAATTTAAACTTTACTCTTCGCGGCACCTGGCTTTGCGCTTGAAGTTCTTAAAATTCACTAAAAATCGCAAAAGAAAATTAAAACGAAATTTAAAAAAAATCAATTAAACGCTCGGCCTGTAACAATTTTCTTAAAAATAAATTAAAAAAAAATTTATATTTAAGTGGCAAGCCAGGTTATCAATTTTTCCGGTGCGCCCTCTCTCGGGCCGCCAGAAATCCGCTTAGTCTTGCGTACACTTTATAAAGATTATTCCGCATCTTAATATGCTTCTTACTATCCCAAGCCACCACTAGCTAATAGATATGTCTGCCAAGCAGTCCAAACGAATAGTTACAATCATGTCATAAATAGTGCATCAAATATATCAGAAAAGGGTATTCCGCATTAAGTTAGGTAAAATGCCCTCAATTTTTTTTTTTTTTTTTAATAGTTTGAATATACGTCTTGGGTAATAAAAGAGTGGGTAACACCGTTTATGTGTCACAAAATGCTCCTCGCTCCTGTAGAGGGCCGAAAAACCTGTTTTTTTGCAATTTGCCTTTTTCTTGGCAGTTTTTTATTTAATCTTTTTGAAAAAAATCAAGTATATTGACATTGTAACGAAGCAGTTTTGCTCAGTGCGCAAAACCCTTCACACTCCGTGCCGGGTTAGGAGTCGTAAAACAGGAATTTAAATAATCTAGTTGAGACTGTATTTAAAAATTTAAACTTATATTATATAAAATTAATATTTACAAAAGATAAATTCTAAAATCAAATAGTTCTAGGTACGAGCGCAGCGACACTTAACCTAACCTAACTTAATCATATTCGCGACCATCCTTTGATACGCGAAAGATATCGGTGAGTGCGGAACCTTCCTCTGGTGATCCTCGCCCAAGGCGCGAGTATCCACCAGGAGGTGGTAGGCCGGCTCATCGCGCCGGCCGCACTGCCGAATTTCGCAAGCGCAGCTCATTAAATACGCTCGCAGCCAGGTGCGCGGAGTGGGGCGCTCTCTCTCTCCCCGCGACACTTGCTCTATGCGACGCGTGGTGTTTACTTCTTAAGTTAATACAAATGGAAATTAACAGCGCGTCACAACATGATATATACCTTTTTAAGTCATTTTTTTGGAGATTATCAGAGCCTATTATCATTCAGAAAAAAATTCTTAAAATTTTTAAATTGGATTTTAACCTCAAAATAAAAACAGTACATCAAATTTTATATTTTTAGTTTTTTTGTTGCATTAAATACTATTTTCATGAATTTTTTCAGATTTGTTGATTTGGTGCGCCTTGCCGAAAAAAAATAGTTTTTCTTTTTTATCAGTGTTTACGTCATTTTTTAACTAGTTTCTAATAAATTTACTTCTTCTGTTAATTTTTCAACAACTTTTAGATTATTTTTCAACTATTTTTATTTATATATTAGTTTTTATTAACATCTGTGGCCCAACTAGTACTGTTTCACTACGGCTGTTGCCTTTGTATTTCGGTGGTAGGCCGTGTACTAATTGGACTTGTTGAAATCCCAGGTAACACCTCTGTATATATAAACATAAATATAAATAAATAATTAATTGTTAAATTACAACAGTTTATTTAAATAACACTTATTTATTTGTGTGTATTTATTTATGTAAGTTTACAATATTTCAACAATTGGCTGAAACTAGTATTTCCGATTTTCCATTACAAAATTAATTAAAGTGCAAATAATGCTTACCAACGAAAATTTTATTCTGGGCAGAAAAAAGTCCCATTATGTAAGCGCTTTACAATTTGTGCGACAAATGGTTATGCTATTGAACTAGCTGGGCCATTTGAAGGAAAGCTTAATGATGCTCAAATTCTTCAACAAGTATTGAAAGATCCACGTGGAATAAGCAGCATATTAAAAAAAGGAGATGTTTTTATTTTAGATCGTAGATTTAGAAATGTTAAAGATTTCATAGAACAACAAGGATTTAAAGTTTTAATGCCTGCTTTAAAAGGAAAACGAGATCAATCAACAACAGCAGAGTCTAATGAGTCACGGTTTGTCAATAAAATTCGTAGAAGCTGTACATGGAATGATTTCACAAAAATATCGATTACTGCATAGCCAGTTTAGAAATAAACTTTTACCAAATGCTGCGACGTATTGTAAAACGGCATGCTTTCTTCTTAACTTAACAGAAAAACATCTTAACTCTAACTGTGATAATTTAGAAACTATTGTAGAGCGAATGAAGTCACAAAAGTTTACTGTTAACAGTTTTGCTGAAAGAGTTGCAAATGCCAATTACAGCCGAAAGTCCGTTCCATTCAAAGAAATATCTTCAGATGACTTGCTTGATTTTCCAGAATTCACATTAGAAGACTTAGAACTTTTTTTTACCGGATCTTATCAACTTTCTCAAGCTATTTCTTATCTAGGTGACATGCTTGAAGATAATAGCTCTCGCTTGATTAGTTACTTAAGGGAAAAACTACTTGTTATAAGATTCGAAATCAAATCTAGATATATTAACCGGAAAACAAACAAATGCTACATAAATTACAATCGTAATGATGTGGAAATCGATGCAATAAAGGGTTATTGCTGCAACTGCGCAAATGGCTTATGGACTGTTGGATGTTGGTCTCACACAGCAGCTTTTATATAACATTTATCTTACGGAAGATATTTATCGAAAATCATTCGACCTACTGAAATACTCACGAATCTTTTTGATATCAATAATATTGTCCCTGTAATTGATGACATTAGCGACGAGGACTGAATAGTATCTTTTATATAACCATCAAATCATAAGAAAAATAATAAATAAATGATAACATTTTAAGTGATTAGTTCTTCGTGTAGCATGATTGTATAGAATTATATGTATTACATTTTAAAATGGTTAATTAGTAGTGTAAATATAATAAATGGTTATGTCATTCCTTAAAAAATCCATGAGATGGATGTTGAAACTCATCATCGAGCGTTGTGATTGGTCTAGAGCATATACATACGTATGATATGTATAAAATTTTACCTATATTACTTTACGTATATACGGCTGCATAACCCTCGGCGACTTTTCAAAGACGAAAGGGTTAGGTTTTTAAAAACAAAATATAGAGATCAGAAGAACGAACGCTGTTTTCGAAACGGAACTTTGGACTGAATTTTGAAAACGGAAATGAGTGGAAAGGGTAGTGAATAAATAAGATGGATTTGGGGAATGTCATTAATTTTATAAGTATTATTTGGACAGCGGGCAGGGGAGTATACAATTAAGTTTTACCTACACTTCATTCAAGCAAGTTGAGAATGGTTATTGGAATAGTAGCTAAAGTGAATTCTGAAGTTGTTAGTGCAATCGAAAGATTGTGTTGGAAAGATTTCGCAAAACAAGAAGTAAGCTTTACTATTAGTTTTAGATTAATGTCTTGTCGCGGGTCCGCTTCAATAGCTCCACTTATGTTTTACGGCTAAAACGAAATACTTTCTATGCAAATCGGAAATTTAAAGCAGCATTTTCTTTAGCAAATCAAATCACTGAAAAAACACGTTTTGGCAATATAGACTTCTCTGTCGACTTTCATTTTTTCGCTCAAAAAGGTCTAGTGAAATTCTTTAATGACCGTTGCAAAATTTTGAGCCGCGTGTTCTTGAGAGCAGTAATTTTATTTATGTTTTATTTATATTTCTACTATTCTTTTCTAAGCAATCGGGTACTTCTTTTTGTGACGGAATTCACACCTCTGCGTATTTCGCGGGGTAATTTTTTATAATAATTCCAGCCGGTCAACGCGCGCGTAGTTCAGAAAGGTTAGGACCGCGCGCGAGAAAGGGATGCTGTGCGATACCGCCGTGTTTTTCCGAGCCGCCTTATACGGACGATTTTCGAGAGAGAGGAGAACCGGGTCACCCATCGCCTTTGAGGTTGATCATCCCGGAGATTCTCCGCTTCGTTGACGCTGCGTTAGAGATGAGTGGACTCACTACCCGCGCGATTTTCGTACGTCCGTGTGTTCGTGCGAGTACACTTCCCGGTCGCAAGCACGATTCGCCTGCCGTCGCGATATTCTCGAGAGAGCATACACCCGTGTGTGTATGCTCATGATTATTTAGTGTTTATCATTGCGCGTCGTGTCTCACCTAAGTGACACAGCTGTTTTTTCTTCTACTTTTTTTTGTTGCGAAATAAACACACCGAAAAGTTAACTCGCGCAGTAATTTTCTTTTCTCGATTCCTCACCCCATTCGATCCTTACGTCGGCCGAATA
>JAWWEO010020494.1:0-10127 GCA_035582975.1 Ormyrus labotus | reverse complement strand
TTGTAATTCGCGAAAAAGAGCCCGACCTCACGTGTCGTTACCCCTCTCCGAGGACTAGCCGGAGGGTGTTGTAAAGCCAATAAAGTGTGTTAATTCTCTTTTATAAAATAAATACTTTAATTATTGATACCCGTTTCGCGTAGCAAAATGCTACATCATAAGGTATTATAAAGAATTCACACCGTGATTCAAATGGAGAAATTTTAACCGAAGAAACATTCCATGCAGCCTTAAGTTCCGCATTTGCCAACGCGAAGGATTGGGGCGGAAGAACAAGAAAAGCTGCGTAAATTAGTTAGATAATACGCTTAAAAACATGTACTTTATGTAATTTATTTTATAATGTTTTAATATACTGTAAATTATTTTATAATGTTTTATAAAAATTTATGTTAATAAATCCATTAAAAATAAATAAAAAAAAAGAATTTTTATTTATAAAATTATATTGGATTTCGCATAGGATTCTTATAAGAAATCCCAATCAGATCCTGATGCGTATTACACACTGGTTTGATTTTCTTACTAGAATCTTTAAAAAAAGTGGGACATATCTTCATCGGGATTTGATAAGACGCTAGATCTCAATAAGATGTAGGGAAATCTAACCAGATCCCGGTATGATTCTATAGTTGGTTTCTACATGGGTATGAACACAATTATCAAGAAAGGAAAATTTTATCTACTGGAACTGAAAAAATTAAATTTTAGATAAGTAATTACTTTTAAATATAACCTTTAAAAAAGTTTT
Organism: Ormyrus labotus; assembly: GCA_035582975.1. Lineage (NCBI taxonomy): Eukaryota > Metazoa > Arthropoda > Insecta > Hymenoptera > Ormyridae > Ormyrus > Ormyrus labotus. The sequence goes on along the minus strand of JAWWEO010020494.1, from coordinate 9,376 downwards.
CAAAAAAGTTCCTGATACTTTGTTTTTAAATATATTTTTCAGGTAGCTGACAGAATCAACGGGTCCAGAACATCTACATTTAATTTTTTAAGAATGCAGTTACATAAGTCTAGGACCAGAACAGTAAGTAGAAGAAAATCTAAGCGCATTCTTTTTGATTGTTGGGAACTGTGTTCTTAATAACGAAGCACTACAATTTTATTTTTAATTTTATTACAATGTACACATTGTTAGTAACAATATTCAAAATATTTTGTACGATAGAGTACAAATGCTTTATGAAAAGTTGTGTAAATTAATGTTATTTTTAGAAATAACCCTAATTACACATAAAAATAGTGTGAATATTTGTAGCGTCAATTGAAATTTTTGTATGTTGATAGACATATGCATTAATTATAATATATTTTAATATTATACAGGTAGTGAAGACTAAACCTGCGTGAAAATATTATACGAGATCTCATATGAGATCATGCGAGATCTCAGGTGAGATGCATACGATGAGATCTCATGCGAGATCTCACATAGATCTCATATGAACCTCATGTAAATCTCATATAGATCTACTATAGATCTTATAACGATTTTCAGACATGATCTCATTGAGATATCATATGAATCTCATATGTTGTTTATTAAAATTAAAATAAAATAATTTATTGTAATTTTTAACAATAAATTTATAAATATTTAAAATTATTAATTTTTTTTTAACAAACAATTGCAGATGAAATTTCAATGAGATCATGGCTGAAAATCGTTATAAGATCTATATGAGATCTATATGAGATTTATATGAGATTCATATAAGATATATGTGGGATCTGAGATGAGATCTCGTATGAGATCTCATATAATATTTTCACGCGGGAATGGAGGTCTTGAAAAGGAATTTTACAAATACGAAGAATCAAATTCATCCTTTTTGGGGATGCAGACAAGGACCTGAACGATGAGGACATAACTCAAGATCTAGAGAGCAATTAAGACCCTGTGGTTGCATATAATATCTCGATATGTGCCATCGATGAGTCTCTGTAAGTTTCAGGTAAACCCATGACCCGAAGGTTCTGGACATTGCTTGTAAGAAAATCAGTAGCATTACATTATTGTAAATATTTGTAAAAAATTTGTAACTCATATGCTAAAAAAATTGAAAAATGAAGCGCATTATTATTAATTTGTATTTTGTTTTTTTTTTTGTTTAAAATTATACTAAATAAATTTATTTACTCTTTTTTAACTTCAACAAACATGACGTCCGCGAGGAAGATAACTTCCCGGAGTTACCCTTCCGAACGCCTTTTTCCCCGTACTCCTAGCTCGCGAGCGTCGCTTCCGCGTAGGAGTCGAGCGCCGGCACTTCAGGTGAATGCGCTGAAGACGGGTGGCGGCTCAGAAGGGGGCTAAGCCAATCGCGAGTTGCGAAAGAGGCCACGTGATCTCTCCCACCACGGCAATGACCCCCTTCGAACACCCGCGAGGAAGCGCTCCGCGCCACCCCGCATCGGACCTCCGGACTATACGGAACTCGTCAGCTCCTAAGGAATCACTTCGCACGGCCCCTCGTCCGTCGAGGTCTCCTAGCCAACTTGAAAACTTTAAGGCTTTGGGTGGACCTGCTGAGAGCGCCCTTCGCTCACCCGCAACAGGACCGCCCTTCACCCTCGCTCGGTGCGGATTTCTGAAATCCGCTCACGGCAGAAAGGGAGTCTGAGTATTTCTCGCGTCGGCTGAGCTTTCCGTCGCGTACGCGCCCGCTCAATTCTTTATTTTACATTTAAAGTTATTTTTCTTAGTTTTAATATTTAATTATTTGTTTTATTATTAGTCTTGCGCCTTGCTCTACCGCGTTCTTAAAGTCAAAGCTTAAATAAGAACCTTTAGTCTAATAAATTTATTTCTCTTCCCGCCTCCATCCTAACGGAATATAATTAACCGCGAACTAGCCGACGTCAAATATCAATTTTCATTATTTGATTATAATTTTGAAAAATTTTACTTGTGAATACCTGAAAATATAAAATAACATTCTAAGTAATTTCCATTATTTGCACGGAGAAAAATCCCTAGTAAAATTTACCTTAAATGTAAGTAAAAGTTGCTTAAAAAGTTTAACAAACATCATTAGTAAACTTTACTCAGCTTTATAAGTAAATTTTACTGAATCCGAGGCGCCATCTTTCTTTCTGTCTCTCTCGCACGTGCGGTGGCTTGCTTAATAATTCAGTAAATTTTACTTAAGTCAGAATCAGTATCTTTTACCTGATTTTTTAAGTAATTTTTACTAGCGATTTTTCTCCGTGTATATATACATATATATATATATATTTTTTTTTATTTGTTTGTGTTTAGCATAGTAGAGTTGAAACATTTGTGTTTGTAACTCCCAGTGTGGTAGGTCAGAGCCCCTCTCGAAAACTAAATATCGGAAAATAATACTCAGAATCGCAGCTGCGATTTATGTTTGACAGTTCAGTGTCTTATCAACATCGCAAGGTATAACAACGAATACTTTCCTTGTAACAAAATATGCAAACAAGAGGCAGAGATTATTCGGCTCCATGTGCAGAAAATGAAAATAAAATTTTGATTGGTTAACGAAAAAATATCAGAGACGCGAGATAAAAAAAATAAAAGACTAGAATATCAACGTGAATGGGTGAAAAAAAAGACTGCGAATTAGAGAAGATTTTGAACAACATGAACTATATAAAGAAAGTGAAAGAGAAAGATGACACAATTTATTCCCTCGCGTAGATGTAGGAAACGAACCAAAATGGTCTGTATGAACAATGTCGAAAGGTCGCTTGCCGACAGGTATGGAATGTAATTCGCCCTCGCCTGGGCCTGTTTTCTTTTTCGCTAAGATACATACAAGACAATTTTTAATATGTACCCTTACATAGTTTCGTAAACGTGTGGAAAATAATAGTATTTCTAGATCAAGTTCGCAGTCTTTTCTATGTCAAAATGGCTGATGCAATCGTAATAACGGATTACAAGCGACTTACGCATACATGCGGGGACTACATACAATTCTCGCTCTTTGTTTTCTCGCGTCACTTTTTTATAAAGTAACCTCTCTCGCAATACAAAAAAAACGCGTTGATAATATCTAAGACGGTCTAACCGTTGAAAAATTAAATCTTCGTCTTCGCTTGAGTTAATGGACATTATAGATTCATCAATGTTTGAACTGGAGCACACCGGAGTTCTCGGCAGGGCGTCGACGTGTTGCATCGACTCGCCACTCCTATGCAATACTTCAAGGTCATACTCCGATATCTGACTCATTCAACGAGCGATTAGCGCGTTTTTGGTCTTCCACGCGTTCATGTGGACTAGACTTTGACAGTCATGCTATGGCCATTAACTCGAGTAGACTAGAGTGGTAATTCTTCTCCGCTTCATTAGTATATCGACTTATTGGATACACCAACCGAAACGGTTTTTCGCTACTATTTTTTTACATGATCAACCCTGCTAAGCCGATTGAAGATGCATCGATATGTAATTCTGTACGAAAAGCTGTGTAGGGTTATATAATTTGAGTACCGGTCGTGAAACTAGTTTTCTCTTTAACACACTAAACGCTTCTTCCTGCTCGTTTTCCCTTACATTTAAACTCTGTTTTATTTTTAGTTAATGCCGTTAGTGGCCTCGCCATCTGTGTAAATCCCGGAACGAAACGTCTGAAAAAGCTCGCTAACCCAATAAAGCGTCTAATGTCGTGTTTATTTAGAGGTACCGGAAATTCTTCAATCGCACATAACTTTCTTTCTCCTGGACGTATCTCGCTGTTGCCTAAAACGTAGCTGAGATACTCTATAGACCGCATTCCGAACTTACATTTGCTGAATTTTAGAGTCAATCCCGCTTGCTTTAATAGTTCGAATATTTCTACTAAGTTTTTCATTAGTCGCTCCCAGGTATCTGCGAACGTATAAATATCATCAAAATAATTAAAGACAAGCTCCTTTCTACGAGCTCGGCCAAGAACTTTGTCCATTAACTTCGCGAAAGACCTCGGAGCATCTATCAGTCCAAATATCGCCCGCGTAAACTCTCCGGTTTGAGTTTCGGTTATAAAAGTCGTTTTCTTTCTCGCGCCCTCTTCAAGCGGTAATTGTAAGAAACCCTAAGACATGTCTAGACCTATAAATATTCATGTTTCCTTCAGCATCTCTAGCAAGTCGTCAACGTTCGGTATCGAATACGGCAGGACTTTTGTTTCCTTATTAAGTTTTCGATAGTCTACTACCATACGCGCTGAGCCGTCGTTCTTTCTGACTATGAAGGCAGGACTTGCAAAATCCGAAGTAGTATCAATGACTACCCAGACGTCCCTATACTCATCGATCAACTTATCTAGAACTTCGCGGTCTTTGGCATTTAACCGATAGGGCTTACTTCGTACAACCGTATCTTCGTTCTTTAATTCGATATCCATTGACACTAAACTCGTTTTACGTAACTCACTTATATCTTTCGCAAAAAAAAACCCGATTTTTTTTTAGTGGTCGTGTTAATTCTTGTCGTTGTTTTACTGTTACGTTTTCATCCACGATAATCTCCTCTGCTTTTATCTCGGTATTCCGACCTATCTCGACTTGATCGTTCCTACAGGCTCGATAGATAAAATCGACCCGCCGACATACTCCTTCTTTCGAACTGTTTTTTGTTTGTTACCTATATTTAATATCAGCACAGACACTACTAAAGAGTCAACCTTGACATCGGCAAGGTTAACCTCTCCTGGTTCAACCGTACATTCTTGAAGCGCATATGCTCTTTTCATCGTTGGTTCGCTTTGAACTTCGCACACGTCTTCAAACGTTAACTCGGAGCTTCGTCTAAAATAGGCAAGATCTGGTAACTCAGTGAAGTGTTGACCTATAATTACGTCATATTTTTGAGCGATATCCGGTACGATTCTAAAACTTATCTCTCGTGGCCTTAGATTATGGAACATTTTCTTTAGTGATACCGGACGACACAACAGTACGGCCTCTGAAAGCCTCTAAAACCGAACTCCTATTAGCGACATGAAAACCTGCTGTAATTACCGGTGTAGCTCTGATCGTACAGACCGTCGCACCCATGTCTATCATCGTGGTAAAGCGATTATTTTCGACTATGACATCACGAATAAATTTTCGACGCTTCCCCTGCGAACTATCCGTACTAATCGCTTTCATTTCTTCAATTTGAACGCTCTCTCTATTTTCTTTATCGCGGCGCTCCTTACCCTTATTTCGACAACGTGGTGTTACATGGCCGACTTCGCCACACAAATCACACGTAAACTCACGTCTTCACTCTGGACAACTATGCGCAAAATGACCTGACATATTACAGTTGTAGCACTTGTCGCTACTTGTCCGCTGCGATTAATTTTTGAAACTGCTTCCTCTTCCAGTCGTCGATTTTGTTGTTTTGGTCGAATTCGAGGAATAACCGCCAGTAGTCCCGCTTTCGATTGTTTCTGCCGCTCGCCATGCTATCGCTGCAACGCCGGACACCTTTCCATTGTTTGTTGAATTCCTCAAAATTTTGCTGCACTCTCGGTCCAAAATACTTTCTCTGTGACCTTCTCGGGTCTTCGAAGGATATTCTCGGCTTAATATATGGTGCGCCGACTCTCTCGCCTATAAACCATGACACAACCATACTTTGTCCAAGAAGTAGTCTTGTAGGCTTTCACGCGTGCCTTGCGTTCGGGCCTTCATAGTTTTTAACCTTTCACTATGACTCCTAGTGTAAGTAAAGACAGTTTTGAAAGCGGCCCTGAATTTTTCGAAGGTTGCGATTACCTGTGTCTTGGTCAACATCCATTTCCAAGCTGCACCTTTCAGCCTTTACTTTCCAGTGTTTGGCGCGACCATATCACTCCAACCGTAAAGGAACTTGGTGTCGTTGAGTTCTTCAATCCACACACGAGCTTTCTCTGGATCCTCACTTCCATGAAATTCGCGAATTAGATTTTGACTCGCAGCTAAGGACACTACCTCACCGTAGTTGTGCTACTGAACTAAGATTGCTTGAAAATTTGTAAGCATGGCAGTCTGTATTTGTATAGCGTTTCCGATAGTTGAGATCGCCTCTGCTATCGAATCGTCTCGGTTTGTTTCATCGCCGTCGGTTGTCGTCATTGGAGTCGAGGTCAGTGGACGGTTTCACGCTGTGTGGATATGCAATTTGCGGATTGTCTGCTCAAACTGTCCTCGTTCTTCAGCTCTTTGTTTTTGGCGCTCGATTTCCGACAATGCGTGTCGAAGTTGTTCTTCAGTCATTTCACCACTCAGTGATCCTTTTAATTGACTCTCACATACAAAATTTTCAAATTCGTCCATTGAATTATAGCGAAACGTAATTCACAACGTCTGTGCCTTTCGCTCACACACAAAGTAATGGTAGCATAAATTTGTGCCAGTATCCCACTTCTGAAATTTTGGGAACTGAATAAAAGACACCTGCTAAAGAACAATAATTAACTTTATTTAAGAAAATACTTATAATCTATTACAAGGGTCTTTCCGTCTTACGTCGCTCGCGGCCCGGTCAGTTCTGATGCTCACGCTCGCATCAACGGAAGTTTGGGGCTCTTCTTCCCCCACACTAAAGCCGACAATCACACTGTTGCGTGTAGCGCTTGGCCGCTCTACGTGTACATACACTTAAAGATAGAGCGTCTATAACATTACTTTCACTGAAAAGTCCCCTTTACAATATATATAAGATATAAGATTTCGTACATTTTAATATGCTTACGTACATTTGCGTATGTTCCCGTAAAAAATTATTCATTTATAAAATTATTTATTAAATTATATATTTATTAAATAATTTGTATCTTTTTAATTTATATTTAAATAATTTCAAAAAAATTTCAAAAACCATTTATTAAAATTCCGGAATATTTCATCAACGGTAAGTTTAAAAGAAAAGATTTCCAAACGAAATTTAAGGCCATTCACACCTTTCGAGATGCGAAGTCAGGGGTTCGAAACCCACAATCTAGTTCAAATTTTCCAATAATAAAGCAAATTTCGATACAAAACCTGCTAACTTGCAGCCGTGCGAAATAAAGAATTGCTTCACTAATTTCGGATAATTTCTTATTATAAATACGGATCGCACGTCAAATACGGCAGTCCGTCAAGATTCACGAAATAAGGCCGATCGTAATTGAACTCGCTCTGTAAAACGCGGATATATACGCATATAACGGGCTCCGTGTCGTTTTAATCACACGTAAACAGAAATCTGTTCGTCATTGTTAACTTAAAGATCGAATATTCAAAAGTTTATATCTGTTCGCAAATCATATTGTGTGCTAATATCGCACTTCCTTATGAAAGGCGATAATAATAAAGCCTCTTAAAATTAAGTGAAAAGTGTCGATTTGCGCTAGTGGGAGTAGCGCGTCCCTCACAGGAGACAATAAGTCTAAATCACACATTTAAATCGCATTAATTTCTAAATAAGAGTCAACAACAAAAATAATTGGTGGCGTCTCCCCACTAGATCCATACTCAATTCAATTCTTTTATAATCGAGGAAATCTAATTGTAAAGTTCTAAATTCAAACTAATATCACCATTTAAAATAAAATCTTTTATTTAAATTTCAAATTTCTAAGATAATTAATTAATAAATTTGAGGTCCTTTCTTTTAACTAAAATCAGGACTTAACAAATTATTAAATTAAATTATTATTAGTTTAATAATAATTATAATAAATAATTATTATTAATTTAATAATAATAATAAATAATTATTATTAACTTAATAATAATAATAATACTAATTAATATAATCTATTTATTAAATTATTTATTATTTACTTATAAAATTATTTATTTTTTTTATGTATAAAAAGGTAAGAAAACGTAACAAAATGAACTAAAATGTACAGAAACGTACAAAAACATACAAATTTGTATATGCCAAAATTTACGTTTTCATACTTTTTCATACCTTTTCGCACATTTCCATTTTTTGCTTTGATTCAGCTATTAAAAAAATTTGGTAAAAATGTACCGAAACGTTAGAAACCGTATGGAAAAATACGGAAATTTATCAAAACATATGGAAATGTACGAAATGTTCGAATCGAAACTCAAACCTACAGGATTTTTTAGCCTAGTCGGGCTTAAAATATAGGTAAAAGTATCTACTTTTAATAGAAAATTTTGTAACTATTGTGTATTTATTTTAGTTGTTAAATACTATCATGAAATTAATAAATTTTATTCGCAAGTTATTGCTATGTTATAAAAATTACGTTTGTAACTTTAAGAAGCGAGTTGAAAGCCCAACTAAGATAGGATAATTCTGGCATATTCAAGAAAATTCAAATCCATCTAAATTTTTCGTTGAGAATCAACATAGAAATATATGTAACTTCTAGCTAGAGAGACACAAGAAAAAGGGCGTAGCAGGATAAGATAGTGAAAAATGCCCCTAAACCAATGACTATAAAAAAATATCATCGTGTAGGGCATAGAAAAAGACTAACTTTCTGAAATTTTTAGTCCTCTAGCTCGTAAGGGACGCCCTCTAGTGGCAATAATACAAAATCTCTTTTTGTAGCGATATAGCGAGATCCAGACGGTCAATTTTGGCGGGTTTGTGCACAAATTAAAGATATTGAAAAATTCTATAAAAAAATTTTTCAGATTTTTTTAATAGTCACCATATACAACGTGATTCGGAAACATAGGTTACATATATATATCTCGAATCATCGCAAAAAACTGAGACGATATCCCCGTTAATTTTTTTGCGATACCTTAATTAAGTAAATCGCAAAACAAGTTTGAAGTTGACCAATCGGCGCGCCGACTTTCCGCTGGCTCGCACGTGCTCGCTAGGCGCGCGAAGCGGCGTAGCGTGCAGACCACCTGTTACGTATGTTGTTCGCTTTCAACACCGGACAGGTAACCTAAATCTCCTGAGTTTTGTTCTGACGAGCTCGGAGACTTTCTTAAGGGTAGGGTACAGTCAAAAAAAAATTCTGTATTTAATAATATATATTTACAGAAATGTAACTATGTATTAGTTACATAAAATTAGAGAAAGAAAAAAATTTTCAGCCTATTTCCATCAAATTTGAAAGAGTTTTACCTTAAAATGTAATAAAAAAAGATGCTTATTCGAAATGTCTCTTACGGGGCAAAGTTTCAGGTATCACCAAAAACTATACTTTTTTAATACGTAGTGCCAAGATCTGCAACTTTACACAGGCTTTTGTTCGTATACTCAAAAATATAAATTAAAAACCTTTTTGAATCAGCGAAACATTAAAATAGTGAAAAAATGCTCTATTTTTAACAATATTATTTCCAATAAAAAACTGAAGAATTAT